>JAZGTJ010003006.1:23405-38233 GCA_036877575.1 Botia almorhae
ATATTAAACCCCACTCACAAATCTATAGCAGGAGGTTGTAATGCAAATGACTGCACGCATATGTAATTCTCTCTAAATGAATAATCGCTTAAACCTGGTATTTATTAAGCTAAGGATTTTGACTACACTACTACGCATCACTTACAGGGTTTCTAACACTGAGCACTATAAACAAAACAGACACATGGTGATTGGTAAATGTGCACAGCTACTAATGCCAGCTGAGCAGAAGGTCAACCTGACCTGTTTATATAAATGAATGTGTGTGTGTAGGCAAAACAACAACAAATGTATTTGAACAAGAGGTCTGTGAGATATCTACAATGTAATAAACACTGCAAAATAGCACCAAGCTGGAGACCAATGTGTGCCAGAGTCTGAAAATGTTTATAAGATGGTTCTAACAAAATGTAAACTTTACAGATAAATCAATCTTTTTGATGTGTGAATTAAACCATACTGTAAAAAAAACAGCGCATTCTGTCCCTCTGAATAACTGAACATTTACATGTTTTTCCAAACCTTCTCCGGTTCCAAAACTGACAGGAAAAATGTAAAAACAACAAAATGTTTCTTGGTACTCCTTGCTACTTTTTGGTTGTTTTGCGAATCAATGCCATTCTCTGTAAAGACAGGTGCAAAGATTTAGCCAAGTCGTTTAATTTCATTTATAAAACCATATTTTGTTAATGTAAGGACAGTTGTAAAGAAATGCATTAGAGCAAAGGCTGACCTGCTTGTGGGCTTCTGTGGTGCACGCCTTCTTGTACGGTCGGATCTCATCAGAACCAAAGCCAGGAATCCACATGTTCCACTGGCGTTCTGCAGGGCAAAATTGGAGTTAGTGTTGCTCTACCCATAAAAATACTGAAAACAACTTATCCAAACAAGACCCTCACCAAGATGCAGCTGGACATCCTTCACTTCAAGAGTGTTTGACTTCCTGTGTCGGGCTAGCTGACACGCAGCAGTTGCTACGCTTTCGATGAAGTCATCTGTGATCTGCAGGAGCATCTGAAGAGAAATCAAACACAAAGCACAAAAACAAACACTTTAATTTTGTTAATGCTGCGGCGAGCACTTGGTTAAGACAAAATACTATCAGTCATAACTACCTCCTCCACATCTTCATCTAGTTGCTCATTGGGGTCAATTTCTCGCACAAGATCCTGCAGCTTCTTCTTACTGAGCACCTATAGATATACTTATTAGATGATACAATGACAAACCTTCTAAAACTGGACCAAAACCCAATGCATAATACATTTGGCTCCCTGGAATGCCTCACCTGGGGTCCTTCAGGACTCAATTTCCCTGCAGGCCCAGGGGTGCCTGGAACTTTGCCTGGAGCAACATTACTGTTGGCCATGTTGGTGGAGATGGGCGGTGTTGACGAGGCTTCTGCTTTCACAACAGTGTAGAAGTTTGAGCGACTAGTCTGCGGTGGGTACTGGGTCATACTATGCCAGTCAACAGATTTCTGTCATGAGCCTCTTCAAAGCCACAATCAATACGATTCAGCTGCAACAAATGAGGTATTAATGAAGATTAAACCGTGTATGCACGTCAATGTATGCAAGTCGAAACAGGCGGATGATTTTAAATGATCACTTTGACAATAAATGAATAGGGAATCGAGGCTTAAATAAAATAAAAAAAATATTAAAGACGCTTAAAGAATGATTCAAAATTACTTAAAGTAAAAATTACCGATTCGAAGTTGTCAACAACGTATGTAGTTAAGTAATTTTAAAATAACATTTGGCGACAACGAGATAGTAACAATGTAGGTAAAACAAGCAAACATAACATAATTCAATCACCAAAGTTTCAAGCACATTAACCTAATGCTGTTACATGCCTGTCATTTGGCTACACGGGCTAACGGATTTAGTTAGTGTTGTCCTTTTGGACGGTTAAATTGCAGGAGAAGTATCAATGCAAAAAATATATTACACATGTAACCGAGTTAACAAATAGGTCTTTCTTTTAGCTCGAGTATGATTATGGTTACTGGAATTCATCATTACTTGAGCTTAACTTGTGCTGTCACGTTAGCGGCTAACAAGTAAACACTTTAGCGTTCGTTATGCTATTTGCTCTTTTGTATACCCGGGAGATGCTGAAGCAGCGCAATACCTGATGAAAACAATCGTTTACTATCTTCTCATCTTCAACATCCTTCAGCTGGAAACGTGTAAATTTCCTGTAAAATTGATCTTTTCGCAGGCGCCTCTTCTTGTTAACGGAGGTCAGAACTCTCGCGAGATTTCGATTTTACAAAATAAAAGCGTAGATAATAAAAAAAAACACCGCACTGTGTAAAATATCGGATTTCCGGTATATAACCTAAATAAATGTCTTTGCATGATTTATATTAAAACATGGCTGCATATTTCAATTTCACAAAATAAAATAAAATAAAAAAATCACAGGCTTTTTTATTCTTTTTTTTTCAATTTAATTTGATGAAATACTGTCATAAAATTAAACACTTTCATGTGGGTAATTCCCTTTTAGGACAGTGATGGAAATTTAATTTCAGAGATCTCAGAGTCTGGTGAACTGCTGCCACTCTGGTCACTGTAAGTGTCCCTAAAATAGAAAAAAAACCATGTAAAATAAAAGCCAGTTTATATACTGATTGAAGTAGTTAATAAGGTCTGAGAGAGATTGCATAAGAATATACAAGGTCTACTAGAATGTTTATTAGGACTGCATTAAGACCTTGTAATTAATAATCATGACTTTCAATGGAAGTCCACCAGGCTAGAATTACCGAGGTGAGAGTCTGCACCCTTTCTGCAGGTAGTTTTGCAGTTTCCCAGAGGCTGCCAGTAGAAGGCCAAAGTAAGGGGGTGAGGGCTTGATGGGGCGAGAGGTGAATTCTGGGTGGTACTGCACTCCAACAAAATAAGAATGATCTGCCCAAACAGAGAATAAACAGATACTGAGCCAAGACATCCACAGCCAACGATACATACATCAGAAGCCCACCGACCATCAAGTTCAATGATCTCCATTCGTTCCCCCTCCAGATCTTCACCCACGAATCTAAACCCTTTCTTCTCAAAGTGTTGCTTCAGTTCTGGATTCACCTGTAAATATGTCAAGCAAAACGAATAAACTGAACGAACAGACCAAATCACAAAACAGCACAAGTCATTTTTATAAACATTTTATGGTGAACCTCAAAGCGATGACGATGCCGCTCATCCACATATTCAGCATCTCCATACAGTTTTCCTACAACAAAAACAATGCAAGTCAAACCAATCTGTTCACAAACGTTTTAATGGCAGCACAACATTTATTTAGCAATACACAGATGCCACATTTTCAAAACCTGCGACTATGTCATCAGTTTGTATTTTTGTGACACCTGACCTTTAAAATTTGCCTGCAGGTACTAAAGATGACAACTTACGAATGACACTGGAGGTGCTTTTGAACAAGGTTCGCCTTTTCCCCAGTCTCATGGTTCCTCCCTTTTGCCCTGGATTGTGCTCTGGCATTTCAATCACCTGCATAGAACAAACAGATCTTAGCATAAAAACAGAACGACTATGTTGATGCTAAACAAGCTAGCAAAGCAAGACTCACCACAGGGTGTTTCGTATCAGGATCGAATTCTGTAGAATTGGCATCTGTTGAAAGATTTTAAAAGAATTTAAAAATAAAAAAAACAATTTTATAAACGCAAGCCAATATTGTCCGCATTTTCTTACCCTCCCAACCAAGAACGTTACGAGCAAATTCACACACGGCGAGCTGCATGCCCAAACAAACACCTGCAAAACAACATAATTTCTATTTAATCATGATCTTTGAAAATAAGTGCTATTTCCCTACCACCGGCTAACTTTCCGAACACAAAAATCTGTTACCTAAAAATGGCTTTTTCTGTTTCCTCGCCCAGTGGATGGCTTGGATTTTTCCCTCAGTTCCTCGAACACCAAAGCCTCCAGGAACAAGAACTCCACTAATAGTACAAACCTCCATTAAAATACACGTTACAGATCCAATAAGTAATTAACATTCAAACGAACAACCCCAATGTTAATCAAACTAGTAACTCGTCTAAATAAAGGAGCATCCAACTAGATTACTGCAGGTTAATATATAATCATCAACAGCATTTAGAAAGAGTTATGCGTGTTGAGACATGTTCCAAGATTTTGCTAACAGCTGAACGAAACCTAAAATTAAAATGTTCTATGTCGGTGGACAAAACGGCATCTGTTTTTGTTGCATTATTTTTTAAGTGAACTGGTATGTAAATAATGTACAGTCGGTATGTAAGTACAGCTTTTATGTCAAAATAAAGCAGGAGAGCGTAATCAGGACCCTGACAGGGACCAGAAAGGTTTGTATTTTTTCACATAATTACTGTAAACCAAATATTGATTCGAGTTGACATTTATATTTATTAGTTATTATTATTATCATCTGTAAAACATTTGAACGTTGAAATAAATAATTGATCAAATATATCCTAATCCTAGGAATGTGATGTTAATTGGGTAATGTTGACCCACTGGACGCCTTAACTGACCAATCAGAATCAAATATTTCATAACATGCACAGGCCTATTATAGTAACACACTTACTTAGCACTGCAGAGCTTCTGCCAGGCCTCGTGGTACTTCACTGGCTCCTCCTGCAATGTAGCTGGCTCCAGATCTGCAGAATCTATGTACTGAAATGAAGCATCATATTACAGTACTACACTTTCAAACTACAATCTATTAAAACATCTCATACTCTGTATGTCTTCAAAATATCATTCTTTCATGAGAAACAGGGATGTGTTTCAATCGATTTTTGAGGCGTTCTTACCTTGACCTCTAGCTTACAGTTGATAGCCAGGGCCGAGTGCTCCAGGGATTTGATCACTGAAGCGTACGAATCGGAGAGTTTGGTGTACTTGCCCACTAAAGCAATAGAAGTATGTTCCAAGAGTCTGTCAGATCTAGAACAACGGAACAAACAGCTGTTATGAATTTGCATAATAAGAGCAATTTTACAAATACGGGTGGTTCGAAGTATCCAAACTGCTTAAACCTGTCTGACATCTCCTTCCACTTAGTGAGCATTTTACGTGGCCTCTTTTCAACAGGCAAATCCAGCCTGCGGCAGAAGTAGTCAACAATGCCCTGGTCCTCAAGCAGCAGAGGAACTCTGTAGATGGAGGAGACATCATGTATGCAGATCACCTGCAGAGAAAGCAAAAAAATCAAATCTTCCTAAGTGGAAGACAATTACATTTACATCTATTCACATTGATACATCTGGCAGACGCTTTTATCCAAAGCAGCCCACAGTGCTTTCAAGCTATACATTTTATCAGTATGCGTGTACCCTGGCAATCGAACCCACAACCTTTTGGACTGCTAACACAATGCTCTACCAGTTGAGCTACAGAAACAAGTAGGCACAAGTTACAACCAACCACTTATTTCATATAGCTCAACTGGTTAAATGTGACGCTAACAACAGTGAGTATTGGACTTTGAATGCACTGTAAGAGTTTTCCATAAATAAGACGTGTTGTGAAAAGTGCTATTAAAACTACCTGCTCGGGTTCCACGTGGCAAAACATGGAGATCTTCTCTTTGACAGCAGTGTCCAATGGAGTGGAGCAACGACAAACAATCTGCCAAGAAGAAATACATTTCAGAGAAGGATTTTTACACGGTAAAAGCAGGAAAGGATGTGAAGCGGAGCACGGACTCACCAGGTCTGGGGATAAACCAAGCCCGCGAAGCTCTCGAACGCTGTTCTGGGTGGGTTTGGTCTTCTGTTCTCCTGTAGAACTTGGCTGAAAATGCATCCATAGGCCGCAACACAAGACGGTCACTAAGAGCTTTATTTTCAACAATTTATCTTTCACGTACTACAGTTGTTTAAACAAAACTATTAGTCAAATCAAACCAGCACAGTATGACAAATCTGAGCTTATTTGTCCTACCTGAGGGACGAGGCTGACGTGTATGTTACAAAAGTTCTCCCGTCTCACTTTAAACTGGAACTGTCTGAAAGCTTCAATGAAAGGCATGCTCTCAATATCTCCAACCGTACCTCCAAGCTGCAGAAATAAAGTTAACAAAACGATTCATTCAACAATGAAGGACAAACGTTTGTGAAGCTTTTTGAGGTTTTCCCGCTGTTACTTGAAAATGATCATCTCCATATTTACGTTTACTCTAAGTAAAATGAGTAACTAAAGTACACTACACTACACTAAAGTAACCAAGCACTACAGTAATATACAGTACAAAACAAAAACCTCATACCTCAATGACACACACTTCTGGTTCAATACCATCATCATCCACTGAGACTTTAGCCTGTCGCATCACCCATTCCTGAATAGCATCAGTGATATGTGGTACCACTGTAAAAATAACCCACAGTCACGTTACCGGCACTGTATGACATCACTGTGTAAACAATTGAAAAGTCAGTAACTTTTGTCATCATTCAGAGTATGAATTTTATTATGGAAGTGCAAAATTTTGAGTCAATATGTTCAAATAGTTTCGGTTAATATAAAGCTTACTAAACATAAATTAAAGGGACAGTTCACTAAAAAAGGGAAAATCATCCATCATTCACTCACTCTCATGTCATTCCAAATCTGCATGACCTTTCTGCTTCTGAGAAACACGAAAGATATTTTGAAGCACGTTGGTAACCAAACAACAGTGGCATCCACCGAGTTCCACCGTACTGGTTTTGTACCCCCAAGACATTTCTCAAAATGTCTTTTGTGTTCCTCAGAAGCAAAAAAGCCAGACGGGTGTGGAATGACATGAGGACAAGTACATGATAGAAGAACATTAATTTTGGGGCGAACTGTCCCTTTAAGACTGAGATAATCCGTTGTCCTTACGGCATACATCTTATTTATACTCCAAACTTCATGTCTTGGTGACTTCATTGCATAACTCACCTTGTACAGTTTTGCCCAAATAATCCCCTCTTCTCTCTTTAGTTATAACAGACTGGTAGATCTTCCCAGTGGTCAGATTGTTGTCCCTCGTTAACCGGATGTCCAGGAAACGTTCATAGTTCCCTAAATCCAAGTCAACTTCACCACCATCATCCAGAACAAACACCTCACCTGTTGATCAGAGTGTTTAGACCATACGACAGTTTGCAGACAGACATAAACAAAAGCCTGCTGACATCAGCATCTCTGCTTCATTTACACTTATAAAAACCACACAGTTTAGGAAATGTGGTTAACTAACAGCCCTTTCAAGCAAAACAAACATGTATGGCTGTGTGCATTTCTGAGTCATCAGAACAAACAGGAAGAGTTTAATAAGGAGTTATGCACTCACCATGTTCATAGGGAGAGAAAGTGCCAGCATCAATATTAATGTAGGGGTCGATTTTAATGGCGGTGACATGCAGACCACATGATTTAAGTATTGTGCCCACACTGCTGGCTATGATGCCTTTGCCGATCCCGGATATCACCCCTCCCGTCACCAGTATGTACTTCATCATTGAACAGCCCCTATCAGTGCGAGAAACACGTGAAATGATGCGTACTTCACCAATTACGTCACTACCTAGTGATCAAAATAAAACGCACTAAATCTTTACGTGATGTTTTTAAGTTATTTGTATGATGATCTTATACCCGTTGTTATTGTATTTTACTGTGTATTTACTTCGCTTTCGCAATTTCAGCCAATTGTTATGTATTTTGGTATGTAAGTGATCACCTTGTGTATTAATTATAATGTGACCGGTAACAAAATATGTCTCTTTCAAATATATTAAAAACTATACAACAAAGGGCCAAAAAGTGCCACTGGCTTCGTTGTTAACGTAAAGAACAAACCGACTATCGCAGCGTTGTCGGTGTCATTTACATTTAGTAGTAAATAAAACGGGTGAATTAAACAACGTTGAGCCCGTGAGTCTCTTAGGATGAAAGCGTTTCAAGTACCAAACAAGCATTTTTAAGACCGCGCCAAATTCTGAAACACACAGGCAGATAATGGGATATCCATGACCTTGTACACACAAGGTAAACAAAACACACCAACGTATATATTCCTTCACTAATGCATCACGTACATATGTTATTTCCGATTATATAGTGTCTTATAATGTCGAATCTATAATATTCCCAAATTAAATGCGTTAGAGATACCTATATATTACGTAACATTGCGGTGCGTTTCCATGTTGATACACATGGCACACGAGGTGCAGTAAGAGCAACAAAAAAAGCAAAAGACAAATGAAATACAGTACCTGAAGTCCTGACAGCCAATATTTAAAAACCGTTGATTAAAAGTGTCAAATGATTCAGTGGAAATAAGCCATCTCTGCGTCTGTAACGGGTATCAGCGAAATATGTGTGGAAGCGCCAAAACAACACGTGGTGTGAGACCTACCGGACGCCAAACTAGCTTTTCCACTTTATTATTACACGTAGTAATAATAAACGTTATGATTCTCGCGTATTAAGATATTATTCGTTCATTTCCGTATGCATTGTAGTACATTTATTCGTTCTTGAAAATGTTTAGATAAAATTACTCAGACCTTCCATAAATAAAACAGGCTCAATGGAGGCGTTGTATCACATTGCACCTCTCATGGCCGTTCATTAGCATGTAACAGGAAGTATGCCAAATAAAAATTATTTTCAAGCAACATACACTTTTGAACGAATACACGTATTAAACATTTATGCCATTAGACATACAGTACAAAAGAATAAAAATGGGACCATGAAAAATTCCCAAAGCCGGAAGCTAATAATCAAAAATCCGGTAAATGTATTTTAAAATATAAAAATATCAAATAATTACTTATTTACTTATTAATTTACTTACTAGAAATAATAATAATATTGTTTATGTACAGGCTTTCTTTAGTGAACATAATCACAATGTTAGATTTCTTGTGCGCTATAAATAAGTCATGAGTGGCAAAACTACAGCGTCAAATGTCTACGCTGGAAACGTCACGACGCTGTCCATTCACACGCGGGGGGAGGAGTCTCACGGTTAGCGGAAGGTTCAAAACTGCAGGAAGAAGCGGAATTTATGTGCTTTGCGCCTTTCACTGTTTTTTTTTTTCATTATTTGTTTGACTTAGAAAAGAATAAAAAAAATGTAACGCCAGAAGACATCATGCTTCGTACTTAAACATCAAATAAGTTATTAATCCTCTAGCAGGCCGTTTAGTAAGACAACTGTAACTGATGAACTAATAGCTGTTTTCTTTATTATAGAAATCATAAACAAATCCATGATACATAAGGGGCATTTAAAAAATATTTTTAAGGTTAAATGAGCCTCTATACATGTAATTTATTAACTCTGTGTATGTGTACCACTAGATGGCAGCAGATGGCGTCATGGCAAACGTCAGAGATTGGAATTTCAGGATTATGGGTAGAATATAGTTTTAGTATTGAAGTACTGAAGGCGTGTTTTCAGCTTTGGTTACAGTTTTTATCAATTCAGCTGTGAACAGCGGCACTCTTGGAAGAAAACATGATGGATGGAAACTGGACGCATTGCAAGGACCAAACACATTAAAGCTGATTAGTTTTAAAGTATCTCTTTGTAAATGATATGTTTGTAATTGAACATGACACACTCCTCATTCTCCATCCCAGAAATTAATGGTCAAATAATGATTACCATCTGAAAATGAGTCACCCATGTTATGATTGAAGATATCGGTAATGCTTTCATTCAAACGTGTACTCGTCTAACAGGGAATGTTCTCAGAACGTTGGGTATCGTTCTTTAAAAGTTTTCAAAAACGTTCTTGCAGTAACTTTAGTGGTATTATTTTTTAACTGTATATATCATATCATATATATCATATCAAAACGTTATTCTTAAGTAGATAGTGGAACGTTTTCAAAATGTTACATAATTAAGAAACGTTTGAATAACGTTCTTATAACTAAGCAATAAGGTTAATATAATATGTAAAAAAAAACAAGAGCTTTTGATTCTTTTTAAAAACTTTCAAAATAATGTTTTTAACGTTTTGGTTTCTTAATGGGAATGTTATGGAAACATTCTTACAACCAAAAATTATTAGCTGGGTATAGACCAAATGAATTATTCAGTAATAATTCAAACGATCATTTATATAACATTTCAGTGAATAGCCTAGCCTAGCCTAGATGTCTCTGTGCTGGCGACAGCTGGATTTAGGTTTGATTGTTAAATATAGCGCACTGTCCTGGTTAAGCTTCTTCAGGTGTGTGGCATAGGACTTACATAAGTGTTAAGCGATAATTCTGCCAGACTCAGCACTGCATAGACGTTTGCCAAGAGACACATGTAGTGCAGTTATGTAAGATTGTATTATGTCCAACTTTGGTCCACGATTTAAAGATTGTACGATTTGTATGTTATGTTATAGCCATTTCTAGTGTAGATTTAAAAAATGAGTGACTTGCAAATATATTGACCAACAGACCGACAAATTTTGGTCAATAACTCACACAACTGCAATCATGAGAGTATAGAATACCTAAAAAATGTGTAAGGTGACCCATTTCTCTATTCACTGACATTATATTACAAATGGACAGAATAATCTTAAAAATACAACGAGCCTTTGTGTGTTTCACAGAAGACATTTGAAACAATATGAGGGTGATTAAATCGTTACAGAATTGTCATTTTTGGGGCAACTCATTTCTTTAATAAGACTGTTTAATTATAAAGCCCAAAAAGTCAATTTGTTTTTGTACATTTTTGGCAGCTGTTCTGTTTCACATTTATTCACACAAATACACTTCCTACCAAGACAGAACGAAGACAATCTAATATCTACTTTTACAGGCCTGCGAGCTCTGAATCCACCCACAACATCCTCTCAGTAAAGCCACAATTTACGAGGAAAACAAATGCAGTCGGAGGGCGTAGTCGACTGCGAGCCTGTGCGCAACTGGAGTCCTCTGCCTAGAATGAACCCTAATTTGATTATGAAGGCGGGTGAAATGAGATAGAGAATGTGTTGTGATGAAAGAATAATCTCCCTGTTTTTAACCAAACAAGCCCTGTGCGTTAGCTACCGCTAAATCATTTTTAATGTCCCGGTATTATTCTCCCCCTCTTGCGGGGCGTTATTGAGCGGTGACTATACCAGGGCTGGTACTGTGCCACCTGCGATATTACAGACAAATGTGTGCTGACATAGACCGCCCTTCACCATAGTGGTCCTGTTAGGGGAGGTCTAAAAATTAGAGGATTGTGCAATTAAGTGAAAACACATGCACTACGGTTTGTTTTTTGGTATCCACACAAAAACACACCCTGCCCACATATTTAGCTCATCTGCATAAACAGGCATGAAAAAGCAAACCCAGGATCTCTGTTTAAACAGAGCTGCAAAGTGTATTCTGTATGTGTGTGTGTTTGTGGCGAGAGAATTAGATTCTGGAGCAACAAGTCAAGGAAACATGGCGCTCGGTTATTAACCGAAGTCGGTGATCAATGTGTTGTCCAATCACAAAGAGCATCCAGGAAGCCATTTCCTCAACCATATGAATGTCGTATAGAAGCGCAGTTGTGGCGTGCGATCTTGCACCAGAAAACATAAAACACGCATCATTCACGAGTCAGATGCTGCGCTTGTGAACAAGAGACTCTTTGTCATTTGGTCTCTTATCTAATCATTTTGTTATGTACATACGAACAAACTGTTCAATCCCTTCCTGAAGCGCAGACAGCAGGACAAGGGCAGTCTCAAGATAGCCACAGTATTTCACAACAACGACCTCTTATTTAACACTTACTGTAGGTGTAGGATACATGCATACATATAATACCTGCATTATTTAAAAAAACTGTTGTTATATGGTTTCAATGGGGAAATCTATGATATAAGGTTCTATACATTCATAGTAGTTCTATAAATTCCTAGTAGTAACTACATTAGGTCTCATTACCTAACAAAAGATGATACACGTCCGTTCACAGCATTCGTACAGCATTTATTATTTCTGGTTAATTTATAAATATGTTGCTGTACGTCGTTAGTACATGTTGGTTGATGTATACAAGCTCAGTACAAAGTGTACATTTTTGGGTTTAAAAATGTACAGCATGTACAGTGATTAACTCTAAATGTAACATTAATTAGAAATGTTAAAATTCAGAATGGATTTTGTGGTCTAATCTGCACCATCTCAAACACACACACACACACACAGTGTTTCATTATGGGAAGCACTGCTGTTTCGCCACCTGTCGCCCAGGTACCGTCCAAGAGGCTGTGTCCTCACCCGTGGAGTCAAAACAGCGAGGGAAAACGACCTACAAATCTCTGATGCACAGTGAAGCCTTCGCACATATCAAATACATTTTGCAGTTTATACTGGAGACAACAACATGTGAATGATGATTCCCAAATTGTGCCCTCTTGTCAAATCTGTTCCATAAAATCAGAGTTAGTTACGATTTGTACCAACAGTTACAAACAGGTATGAACTACAGCAACGTAATCATTTTTATGGTTTAAAAAACATATATTTGAAATGTACATTTGAATTTCTAAGTTTGAATGTACACACATCAAGAATGAGAAAATGTTTTGTGTGTCACACGAACTACAATAACAGTGGATCAGACACCTTAGTTTAGTGTTGTCGTGGTGACTCAAAGCCGCCCTTTTGTCAAGCATTAATCCAGCAGTCCCGCATACGCAGATGTCACCGTCACACGGCACTGACAGATTGCTGCGCAGAACTATGGGAAGGGTGAAGATGTCTGCAGCCAATCAGACGCCGCAGAACCGGGCTCGCTGCACTCCACAAATGTGTCAAGTGACATGAAGGTATTCGGCTGAAAGTCAAATCGCGTTTCCCTTATGAGTAAGGTTACATTTTGACCTGATTCTTTGGTGTGGGAGAAAACCCACACAGAGCAACAAATATTTACTTTCCCTGCTGCTTGATGACTATGAAGTTACAGTCACACCCTTTTGTGTTCTGTAAAGATGAGTAAGATGAGTTTTTAAGCTGATGGTAACCTACATTGTCAGAAGCATCTGTTGATATAATTTGACTAATCTGACTAAACTTTTATTTTAAAATAAATCTATCTGTCTATCTATCCGTCCATTCAGGAAGATTATATATATATATATATATATATATATATATTAGGTGCGGTATGTAGCAGAATCTTCAAGCTGCTCTTTTCCATCCCATAAAAGTTAAATGGGGTCCGTGGCTGCCACTGGTCACTGATCAATATCCTGGTCATTGTATGTAAAAGCAAGGGGAACATTATTTTAAACATCTCAAAGTCATACAAGTTTGGAATGATATGAGGAGGAGAACATGATGACAGAAACTTTATTTTTGGGTAAACTGTTCCCTTAAACATGTCTTACATGCTTATAGAGAAATAGTGCTTCACAATGCCATAGAAGAACCATTTTTGGCTGTGTGGTTCCATAAAGAAACTTTAACAGCCGTAGAACCTTTCTGCTTCAGAAAAGCCTCTTTGTAGTGGAAAAAGGTTCTTTAGACTATAAAATAGTATGAAAGAATGGTTCTTTTAAGACTGAATGGTTCTTTTAAGACAGAGTGGTTCTTTGGGGAACCAAAAATGGTTCTTCTGTGACATCACTGTGAAGTGTGAGTGTTACAGAGACAAGCCCTTAGTTGTCATACCCATTTTTAAAGCTGACCCAATCTCTCAGCTCATGTACAGCATACACCCAATCAAGCTTGAAAGAGGGGGAGAGAGTTAGAGTGAGAGACTATAAAAAGACACAGGATCATTTCCATAATCCCTGACTGTGGCACACTCCATCCTGGTGTCTCTCTCTCTCCTCACCACTCTCCACATCTAAGCACAGATCGAGCTCTCCAGCTGGGCTGTGCGTCTCAGGAACAGCATTAGCATGTGAAAACCACTCTCTGGGCTGGAGTGAAGGAGAAGGGGGAGTCAATGGAGATCCACAAAGCAGTGACAGAAACAGCTGATCCACAAAAGGTGCCTGTTTAACGGATGTCCCTGCCACAAGACCAGCTGCTCCCCAAAACTGCTGCGTCACAATACGGCCCTGATGCCGAGTCCGCAAGCGCAGAATCAACAAACCTCAGGCAGACAAAGGATATTCTTACATTCGGCCACACCTCCAATGTCACTGTTTTCATCCACAGTGCACCTGGACGCCAAACAAAAGACCTACAGTGTGTCAGTGGAGTGTGTGTGTGTGTGTGGGGGGGGGGGGCTCACACGCACAACATACTTGATGGTACAAATAAAATGTTTAGCATTAAGTGGTGTTAATGCAAACAGCCCGTTCTAGAAGTACGTAAAACATTTTTCTTTATGTTGAACAGAAATGCCAAGCAAATTAACCTACGACAACAACGCAGCTGTGACCTCCTTGCGAATGCTCGTCAAGCTTCTACTTTTAGAAAACGTCCACAATAGACGTGTAAAAAATACAGTACATTTCAATTCAATTCAACTTTATTTATATAGCGCTTTTCACAAAAGGACATTGTTACAAAGCAGCTTTACATGTATGATAAATGTACACAGCACACAAAGACAGACATACAGACAAACAAACACACAGACAGACAGACACACAGACAAAGAGAAACAGGTAGGAGAAACAGGTGCATGTTATACAATCATTTAAGGTGTATGAATAGATAGTATGAGAATAATTTAATAATATGTGCAGAATTAAAGGTGATTACAGCAGCCTTCTGACGGGCAGTACAAGGGCAGATGAGCTGCAGCCAACGGTGGCGAGGAAAAAAACTCCAAAAGGAGACAAAACCTCGGGAGAGACC
>JAZGTJ010003007.1:0-38228 GCA_036877575.1 Botia almorhae
TAAACAAATAATGAAATATAAGTGTGACACAATTATTAAATATTTTTATTCTGGTACAGAAACAGTTCTATTTCACAAAACAGTCAGTATTTCACTTCAGTACATCTCTACTACCTCTTGTCGTCATTTTCACATTTATACATAGAATATACACGTCAGACTAGCATATTCCTTTTCTCAAGAGACCTGCAAAGCATGACGGGTCGTCTCCAAACCTCTCCAAAATAATTCATAAAGAGAATCGGAAAAGCATTTTCCTCTCACTACACTACACGACATACATCAAAACACACAGATATCAGCATTTGTGCTCCGTATTAATTCTCTCAGGTAACTGTATGATAAAAACTGTTGCTTAAATAATAAATCTAACCATCATAAGGTCCCTGTATCATTTACATTTTAATCACATAATTATTTCCACTTTAATAGACTTTGTGTAAACAATTAAACGTGACAATGTTTTGGTGGTATTGTACACTGTAACAGTGTGTGTTCTGGGGGGAATAAGCGCTTGTGAGGACTACTGGTGGACAGTTAGATGATGTCTCTTAGAGGTATGGAGTTCGATGTGTGAACACTTCGTAAAGTCTGAAGGTCTTTGAAGGACTCGAAAGTGCGAGTGTTTATTTTCTGTTTGGGGTGTTTAGGGTCTGGCAGGTCCTTAGCAGGAGAACACAAGACTCTTACCCGCTGATAAAAGGAAATGTAAACAGTTATTTAATATTGTATAATAATAAGTTATATATTTTCTAAATTATATAATGGTTTAATAGACCACAAAACATCTTTCAAACTTTTAGTTGAGCCTAACATGGTCCCCACTAAAAACCTAATAGTTTAAAACTGTTAAAAACTGTTGTGTTTTATTGCAATATTTTGTTAAAGCTCTAAATATCTTAGAGATATTTCTTAATATGAAATAATGAAAATGTAAAAAAATAATGCTAAGCACTTGAAAATTGTTTAAGTTTAATTGTTTAAGAAGAGTTATTATTTCTCTTTTTTTAAATCTTTACCTGTCGCATAGACCCTGGGGTGGTGCAAACCAAATACATCATCCACAGTGGAACCAGCAGAGTGGAGGAAAGTGTGAAAAAAGCCCCAATCGCATAACCCCACCAGGGGTACTCGTACACATTGTTGAACTTCAGAGGGGTGTATTTAACCAAGGAGAAGATAAATGTTCCCTAAACAGACAGGAAATGGAATGATGAGCTACAGGGACCTGTCAGTTAAGATGGCGTGTTGTGCCACAGGGTTTCTCTCGGCTTTTGAAGCGCTGTCAGTATAAGGACAGACACAAGTGACAGGTGTCAGACGCAGACCCGCAGGTGGCAGATGCAGTAGTACTTGCTTACCTCTAGGGCCTAGAGTCTACAGGAGTCTATTGAGCTACAGGAACTGTTAGCTAGTTCACAAAAAGGGTGAATTTAAATGATACTTACTGTGCATATAGCTGGTGTTAGATACCTCCAGCAATACTTCATGAACGACCAGGGCCGATACCCAATCATATCCTCAATGCCGTCATATAGACGGTCAGCACCTAAAATACAGAAAAGAGAAACAGAAATTTACATACAATTTACATAGAATACAGAAATTTTTGAAAAACAAAAATTCTAAAATTAATTTCATCATGTTTAAAAACTGTCACTTTAAGTTCAAGTGACATGTTATTTGACAATCACAATATTTAAAGCTGCTGTAAGAAACCTTTGTCTCACTATCGCCATCTTTGTTTGAAACATACAATTGCAGATTACGTTACATAACTTTTCATTACACGTTGAAGTCAAATGAAGCCAAACTGACATTCCCCGGGAAATGGGAACGCTTGTATTATTAATCATTATTATAAACTTACTGTTTTGTAAATTAGGGTAAGAAGATTGTGCTGAATACTGATCTGTCATGTACTTGCTTAATAACAGATTTTTGTTCGTTTTACACAAAAAAATAAAGACTGCAGCTTTAGAAAGTCCAAAATACTGTTAGAACGAAGTAAACTTCTGAGCAGTACTGAAATTGTTTCAATAGAGGGCGCTAAAGATGAAAATGCAAACGCAAATTGTAAATTGTTTTCTGTCTCTAAATATCAACATAATCAAACTGTGTTTCAAAAGGTCAATTCAACCTTTGCTGTATTTTGACAAGTTAAAAGTAAAACTACATGTTTTACCGTACACCCATCCAACACAGATGGACTGCAGGATGGCAAAGGTGAGAAGAGTCATTCCACTGCAGGCATAATAATCAAACAGCTGGAAGACGTACAGACCGCCCTGAGAGGGACAGACACAATTACTGACAGCTAAAGACCACAGGCACATTTTTACATATATAAATCTCTTACAAATCCTGCTTTGTGTACTCATGTGGGACTCTCACCTCTGTTACCATCAGCAGACCGATGAGGAAGCTGGCCACACTTATGAACAGGAGAAGAAATTTACGCCGATGTCCCAGTTGGAAGAAGGAGGGGTACATGTCTGAGATAGCTGTTACCAGAGCTTCATGATATACAAACTGGTGCATTAGGAGAGAAAGATTTGCTTTAGCATAAACAGGTTATGCACTATGTATCCACTATGTTAATTGAATTCACCTGAATATGGAAAAACACAGTCAAATGATTTTTAGCCTTCTGCTAGACTTAGCCAATAAATCTGAATTTACAGGCTCTCCAAAGACCCGACAACCTGATGTCAGGCAACCTCACTTATCACTCAGGTGATTGAGGCAAAAATGAGGCATAAATGGAAGCATCCATGTAATGTACTTTCAGGGCTGAAACTGGAGAGATTTCTCCAGGGATTTTTTATATGTGTGTACATAACATGGAGACAGGTGAGATTTCTCACGTTACCCATTTTAATATTGGTCCTGTGGTAGGAACATTTGAATTGTGGTACCTTTGAATTTACATTTAGGCATTTAGCAGACGCTTTTATCCAAAGCGACTTACAAGGTGAGGAAATTAAATAAACTTAATTGTAAAAATATTATGTTAAATCTATATGATATTATATATATATATATATATAATCTTAAATGGTTTTACCTCACTGTCCAATCCCAGGAATATAATCATGATAAAAAAGAATATTGCCCATAATTGAGGGAGAGGCATTAAAGCCACAGCACGGGGGTAAGCGATGAACGCCAAACCAGGACCTGACACAACCAGAAATCACTGAATAAATTCCTCAATTGTTTTCTTATGAAATGCTTGACATTATCATTCAACATTAATGTGAGTGACACATGCAAAACACTGTCAGCAGTATTTCCAGACTGTGGCTAGTGAAATGAAGGGTGGGAACGATTTTAGAGGCCCACAACAATTTCTACATTTTATTTTTGAAAGGTAAGTGGCCCAAAGGCTTCAGCATGACTGTTACCTGACTCAGCCACCATTGAAATATCCATCCCCTGTTCATCTGCCATAAAGCCCAGGACAGAAAAGATAGCAAAACCAGCCACAAAGCTAGTTAAACTGTTTAGCAGACACAAATATACACAATCTCTGAAAGAAAATGACAGAAAAAATTATACACTAGTGCAGCATGCAAAAAAAGGCAATTATAGAAGATTAATATCATGTCACATTAAACATGTATTATTGGTGTATACCCAGAGTTTGTGTTTAGATAATTAGATCATCTAAAGTACCTGTAGCAGTTATTCTCATATTTGTTGTAGCTGCCCAAAGCAGTCAGTACTCCAGTACAAACTCCATAGGAGTAAAATATTTGGCTTCCTGCGTCCATCCACACCTGAAACAAAAATATTTTTAAAAAACTTTCACAAAACAAACACGAACAGTATCAACAACAGTGTGTTGACAAAATAAACACATTCACCGTGCACTCATAAAAAGCTTCCTGCTGAAATATGTTCAGTGAAAACTTATGAAGGAATAATACACTGGTAAAAAAGGGTTAAAAAACAGCTCAGTGCCTGAGGGTCTGCGAGGCGTGTGGGATCCGGGTAGAGGTAGAACATGATCCCATTCTTTGCTCCAGGGAGAGTGATCCCTCGAACCAGCAACACTACTAACATTAAATAGGGAAAAGTAGCAGTGAAGTAGACCACCTGAGAACAGTAAAGAAACATATTCTTACTGCAACAAATGACATGATCAATAAGTCACGACAACATATATTTTTACATATTAACATCATCAAAATAAGCCGAACTTTGATTAGGCAACTTTAACTTTCTTTTAAAAGTAACAACTACACCAGTCAACATTTAAAATTGTAAGTTGAAATGACTTGTACAGTCTCAATTTTATTAAACTTAAACATTTAAGACAACAAAAAATATATAATGTTTTATAGTGCGCAATGTTACAAAACGTTACTGCGAGAACGTTTTTTGCAAACCTGAGAACTTTTGGAGAATGTTAGCCAACGTTCTGAGAACATTCCCTCTTAGCTGGGTTTGCAGTGTTGATTTTCACATGCAACTTCTGTACCATCATTTAAAGATAATTAATGCATTCCAAACGATGGGCAAATCATTGTTTTCACTCATGATGTCACAGTTTAATAGTTTCAAATGTTTTGTGAAGTCACCTTGCCAGTGGACTTCACTCCCTTCCACACGCAGAAGTAACAGATGATCCAGGCCAACAGGAGACAGAGTGCCAAATCCCAGCGAACATTACCAATCTGTTCTATTCCCTCAGACAGGCCTAAAATCCTTCTCCTGCAGGCATAATGACAATTTTAATTTATTCAAGCACCTATGAGTCATTCTGATTAACTGGATCTGTTCAGCTATTTCCATCAACGTACTCCCAAAACTCAATGACAGGTGATGTGGTTTTCTCTGGATAATATTCGGTGATGTTGCTCTTGATGAACTCTTTGCAGTGCTCTATTAGGAAAGGATGAGCAATTCAAGTCACATAATGAAGAAAAATGACTCGATGCAAAAACACTCGATCTTTTTGTTTGCCGTACCTGTGTTCCAGTAGTTTGTGCAGCTGGCCCATGGCAGCTCTGAGCTAAAGGAAGAGAAGAGGTAAAGAAACGCCCAGGCAAGAATAATGATGTAATAGACTCCAGTATAGAGAACGACCACCTGGCTACCGTAACCAAGCCCTGTAAAGAGCAAAAGTTAATGTAAGGAATTGCAATAGTGCTGATGTAATGTAACTTAATGGAGAACTCATATGATATACAGTGATTGAGTTGACCCGTGTCTTAAGGGGAGGGGTGGGGTCACAAAACCTTGGCAGAAATTAGGGGGCTACGAAACTCACTTGATACCAATAAATTACCATAAATGATCATAAATTATATGATTATAATATTAATATCAATATATGATCATAAATGATAGTATTAAAATAATCTATTAATTATATTCATTTTTTAATTGATACATGTGGGAATCCAGCACCTTCAAAAAGCGGGCAGATCTTTCTCCAGCACGTGATTCCACCCTGACTAGTGAACTGACCCAAAGATGTTTCCAGAAAGAACAGTGGAATCCCACAGGTGATGAGGAACAGTATATACGGCACAAAAAATGCCCCTATATGACAAACAACCCGAAAAATGATTAACACTGATTGTCCCTGACCCACATATCAACCGCTCGCATTACAACACTTATTTAAACAACCTACAAATCTGTAAACAAAGTTGTTTTGATTTCCCTGGGTTACCTTGGTTTATTATTCTACTTTACGAGACAGCTAATAGACAACAACAGCCCCTCTTCCAATATAAAAGACAAATTTTTGTGTCTTTATTAAAAAAAATAATTTAGCAAAAAATTCTATTCTGTACCACAACAAATATATAATGATTACAAACTTTGAATTTGTGAAACCGAATTTGTGCTTCACCTCCTCCGTTCTTGTAGCACAAGTATGGAAAGCGCCACACATTTCCCAGGCCGATGATGTGGCCCGCCACAGCCAGGATGAACTCCAGCTTACTGGCCCACTGCTCTCTGGTCTGGGGTTTAGACCTGGGCTGCACCCGAGCATCAACATCATTCTTTAGGTTTAATTTCACCTCTGGCTCCATGGTGCTGTCGACAAAGACCTTTCAAATGACATGTACTGTTTTTCCTCATAGTGCTTTACGTTTATGAACATATATACATTTGGTCTTGATCACATAACAGTTTTATCATAGTTTCATTTACAGATTATATCAATGTGCAAGAAATATTTATAAAAACTTTTTTTATGTGTTAGTATTTGTGAATGAATGAATGAATTCACCCATTCTTATATAATATATCTGTAGCATGTTAAAGAAAGAGGCCCATACATGTTAAGAGTAAATGGGGCCTCATGAGTCAGCAGAAACAGATAATATCACGGGCCTCTGTGAACAGCTGTTCATGATTGCATGTGTTTCTGAGACAGTCTAACGAAGGACCTATTGATTAGAATTCATATCCATATTTGCACCTTTCTAACTGCTTTCACTATAATAATACACATAATCATTTATGTACCTGTCTTCAATCAGTTCGTCCCAGCTGCTTTAAAAATGCACATATTTCTGAAATGCTGTTAATAATCAACATAATAATCAACATGCAAATGCGTTACAATAACAAGACTCTTTAAACTTGAATCTGATGACGTTCTACAATAATCTAGGGATATGCCATCAGAAGCCAATCAGAATCAGAAGCTCCAAAGCTTAACTGATGCTAAGTTAGTTTATCAGGGTCTGAAGGGGTCGGAAAACAAATTAAATGGCTTCTTTTAAATGGCTTATTGTTAGGGTGATAAATTAGTAACTTACAAAAATATATATATATATATAAATATATATATAAATATCAAGTATATATGTTTGTGTGTGTGTATGTGTATATATGTACGCATGTATATGAACAAAAATGATATACGAAGCCTCATAATTATTTTTTCAACAGAGCCCTTTAACAGCCATTACCTTACACCCCACACCACTACACCACACTTTAAAACCCAAAACAAAAATGTGTAAAAACAGGTTTTCCAAGATAAGACCTGTTTTAGCATAAACTATAGCCAAAATGTTAAAGTGTCCATACCAAGCTAACAGCTAACAGGGAACGTTTTCAGAACGTTGGCTAACATTCTCTAAAAGTGCCCTCAAGTTATTACAAACTTGCGGTAATGTTAGTAGAATGTTTTTTAATGTCACATATATATCATGTATTAAAAACATTATTCTCAAGTAGTTAGTGGAACATTTTAAAATTGTTACAGAAATTAAAAAATGTTCCCATAACCAAGCAATAATATTATTACAACGTCTAAAAAACTGGACATTCTGAACATTCCTAGACCTTCCAAAATACGATTTTTAACATTTTTGTTACATAAATGTTTTGACAACTTTACTTACTTTCACTGAAACTAGAATACATAGCATTTCATGCGTACCACTGGCTAAAAATTTACAGGCACAGTGCTTATCTGTTGTTGACATGTTTACACTTTGAAAGTGCAGCTAAATCATTTTTAAGACCATTACTCCACTGTGCTTAAACAACAATTAGGCGTGATGCAATAATGCAACAAAGAGTAATAAAAATATACCTGTGATTAGTGAAGAGTCCGTCTGGCGAGTCACCTTTATACAGTGACTGTATCTAGGTTAGCAGTTCAAAATAATGTCCTCGAAGAGAATGCCAAACCAAAGGAGTGGCCAAACCGGCTTCAAGAGCTTCTGTAAAGGGACGTCTGGTCATGACCTGCTGATCTGAGCTCAGGTTTAATGTTTTGTGCTGTAGCACTAAGTTGTAAAAATTGTAAACAAGACCATGCCATGCTTACACGTATGTATGTTTGTGCTTTGTGCATGTTTTACATGTTTACATGTTTTCTCAGAGATAAAAGCAGAAATGTCTTATCAGTAAAACAAGTCTCTCTCGCTATTTCTGTCACATATCTATAAACGCACGCACAATGACTTGAGTGATTCTACTGATCCAGCTGAAATTTACTCAGCTCAGCTGTGTTTACAGAACCATGTCTGTCGGTAATGTTGTTGTAACTTCCTGGAAAACAACTTTCTGATTTCACCCGAGAAACTTCTTTAATATTTGTTGAATTAGCAGTAACTGGACACCAGACACCTGCATGTGGTGCGCAATCAGACAAGAAAGTATGATGGAGCACCAGAATCACGTTTCTTTTGTGGAAATACTTTTGTTGAAACGTTAGAATGTAATGAAGGGTCATTCAAGCACTTAAGACTGTACAGTTGTGCGTGAACACAATGTGCATAGCAGAGCACATGGCCTTTAGAATCCAGGATTTTGTGACCCTCAGCTCTTGTAGTGACTAGCACCAACTTACTAAAGAAAATGATGTAAAACATACATGATGTGTAGCCTATGTAAGAAAAAACAAACTGCATATTAAAATCAGGGTATCATACAATACTAAAGAGATCTGCTTTATTAGTAATAACACTACTAGGGGGGCCCAACCTCATATTTTGTCATAGGGCCCAAAATTGCGAGTGGCACCCCTGTCTATGGTACAATCTTTTATTTTAGGAGCCATGTTGGTAAATATTAACATTGTGATCCGCGCTTTATACGGTCAACAGTGACCTCTATTGGTGGTCTCTATGATGTGCGTTTACTGTCAAAAATTGGTTACTACAAATTGCTTCATTTAATATGGGCCTATTTTGCTGGATCGAGATCACGTTAACAAGACCTAAAACCATCACCTTGTTTTTAATATTATAATAACTTACATAACCATTTACATAACGTCACAAAACTACCAGATTGTAAAATCACAACACAACACACGTGACCCCAAATCATAAACCTCCGTCAAAACGGCCAGGGCAAAAATATTATGTTTATTTAGAAAAAGACGGCGGGGGCGGCGGGGGGTTCAAAACAATATAAGCTAAATAAACCCTAAAGACCTACACAAGAGCTTCCAAATTTCCAAACCATCACAATTTCCTGGGGCAGCATAGAAAGCATGGGCGAAATTAAGGCGTGGCCAGTTAGAGTCTCCGCCCACTCCGACCCCACCCAAGATATCCACAGATACAGGAACAACATAAACATGTGTACATGTTACAGGAAATAAATAAGATTCAGGCACAGGCTACATAATGCATAATCAAACAGCATACCAAAGCTATAGGTTAGAAATATAACTATATACAGGATAGAAATATAATGAAATCATATATAAACAATAAAATCCTTTGTTGTTGTAGCAAAGGGGTTGGGAGTGTGTGTTACGTATGTGCAGGAGTCCAGAGGGACATTGATTCTCCGAAGCTGTGTTCTGCGTATTTCATATCGGATACTCTTATGATGGAAATAAGAAGCCCTGTTTTTGATTGTGCAGCTGTTGGTAAGATTGCGTCCCCCGAAGCGGAACAACATATAACCCCCCCCCCCTCATATTATGAAGTAAAATGTTTATTATTTATAACCACGTATTAGTGGTTATGTACAACTACAAATCTATACAATACTAAAATCAATATACCTTTACAAGCAACAAACAGAAAACGAAAAAAATATATTAAAAATAAGAATACAATGACGGTATTTATTACATTAATAACAATAATAATCATCGTCGTCATCATCATAAATAGCTAGAAAACCAAGCATGTAAAACCTCAGAATTTTACGCACGCGTCTGCTTTACAAAACAAATTCTAAAGTAAGTTTCTCCGTGCACTCGTGTCAGGTTAGGAAACTCTTCTGGTTTATTGCAAATAAACAGATCCCTTGCAGTTTGCGAACATTAAATTGACAAGATGAATGTGTTTATCCACGTGTTGTTATGTGGAGTGTAGTGCTTTTCAAGCTGTTGAGTTTGGCCCCGCCTTGATTTACCACACTCACTCACACACGCACGAAACCAAATACACACGCACATGATGCGATCATACACTCACTTTTGTATGGACTGCTTTAACGCGCTAGAGGTGGAGAGAAGGAGTGGGGTAGGCTTGAACTACATTACAAGCAAGAGACTGAATTAACCATAACGTTTATGGGCAGAGTAAATGCGCTAGACGCCGCTTCTGAACTTCCTGACCGGTCGCCTGCGTCAGGTACACAGCGCTAATACTTCGTATTCTAATCGCTTTCCATTCTAATGCTTTATAATTGAATGAAAATGTTCAATTGAGTTATGAAACCAACTGCGTAGCTTAACCAAATGGCTTTTGTTTTAGGAGCGTTACGTTTGGCCCCAGCTTCTCGGCGTGGGTTCGAGCGCATTTCGACTGAACAGCTCAAGTGTTCGGCTGCTGAATGTAGGCCAAAGGTCATGAACAAAACCGTATTCACAGAGTGAGTTTCCGTCTTTCTTTTCAGATCACCAGGGACTGTCTGTGCTCAGTGAGGATAAATATTTTCCCCAAGATATTTGTTTGGGCAAATAAATGCTTCAATGTGTTTAATCTACCTTTCTATAGATACAGCACAATAAAAATCTTGCAAATAGAAGGAAGTCCAAAAAAGGGCATCTTTTGTGTCGGTTCATAGGCGCAACACCAAGGAGCGTCTGCTTCAAATAAGCGCTTATTCAGAGCCGTAATCTCGGTCTGCTCTGATTCCCAATGGAACGCACATACATGTGTTAATGGAACGGAACATGTATAAGTAAACTGTGTTTAATATGTGCCGGCTGTCTGTACTTTGCATATCTGATTTCATTCCATTTTTCCATAGAGTGCATGGAATTCAAATGGAAAAGAACCATTCAGTATAATGCTATTGAATATTAAATGACCATAAACATTTGACATTAAACCAACGTTAAACATAAATATCAAATGACATTAAACACAACATTTTAATGACACTAAAACTGATTAAACTTTCACTGTGTGTCATGAGATTGTAAAATCTCAGCTAATAATTTTAGGCTGTAAGAACGTTTCCTCAATGTTACCATTAAGTAACCAAAACATAAAAAATGTTATGTAGGTAGTTCTAGGTATGTTCAAATGTCCATTTTTTGATGCATTAACGTTATTGCTTGGTTATAAGAACATTATTCAAACATTTGTTTAATTCTGTAACACTTTTAAAACGTTCCACTGACTACTTCCACTAACATTTTTGTGCTCTTTCAAAATGTCTTTCCCTGTGTTTGCATGCGATATGACTGTACTTAACACATCTGAATCGTATGAAAACCTTTAATGGGATCATTGAGGCCTTTTTTATTTTTTTTCTCATTATGAAGATAACAGCGCAAAAAATTGAGGGCACAAGAAGAAACTGTGATTAAGGCCCCTGCTGTGCGTCCTGTTTTGGGGACAGAAGATTATTCCAGCTGTGAACAATTGCACAAGCAGCATGTAGGCCAATATTTGACTTCAAAGAACTGTTAAAAGTGAATTATAAGTGCAAAGGTTGTTACAGTAATAGATGGAACTAGTTCACATATGTCACGTACACACTGAAAAATAGCTCAAAATATAGCAGTTAGCTGCAGCGTGTTGGCGGCTGTGTACTTTGTTCATTTAGAATCCGACGGTTCTGTGGGGCCTGCAAACATGGGGAATCAGCATTACGATTTGTGTGTGTGTGATTTTAGATGTTATGCACAACTTGGAAAATTTTACATAAAGGAACCTGGAGTTTGCTATTCATTTTTGCAGTCGAATGAATTGCGGCACGCTGTTATGCAAGTAGAGCAAGAAATGCGAAAACTCGCATCAGCCACAAATACTTTGCGAGTGAAGTCTTTCGCACTGCGTCGGAAAACTGGACACTTACTCTAACTTCATCATTTGAATGCCTCGATACGAATGTAAGAGCTGGACTGACCAGAGGGTTGTAAAAAGACAATGTAGTCGCTGTTTTTGACCTTTTCAGATGTTGTAGTCTACGCTCTGTTCTAAACTTTGTTTGTGTCTCAATGGCGTCAATGTTTTTACAGATGTTTGCAACAGTGTACTTGTTTTGCAGTGACATGGAGATGCAACACGATCCAGATGTGCAGTTTAAACTGGCTTATCTCGATTCTGAAACAATCGACCCAGGGCTCAAAACCAGAGTGAGGGGCCAGTGGTCCAGTAAAGTGGAGTTCATCCTGGCTGTGGCGGGACAGATCATTGGTTTGGGAAATGTGTGGAGGTTTCCATATCTGTGTTACAAGAATGGAGGAGGTTTGTGAGCTCTCCGTAAACAGTCAATTCAGTTGTTAGAATTCAAAAAGTTAAAATTCTACTATTTAAATGTTAAGATTCCATGACTTCCATGACTGTGGTTGAACATGGACAGTCTAATAGCCCGAATGGAAAATAACAGCGACGTATCTGTTTCAGGGGTATTTTTTATTCCATATGTGGTCTTTCTTTTTGCCTGTGGCATTCCTCTTTTTCTCTTGGAGACTGCTCTGGGTCAGTACACCAGCCAGGGGTCTATCACCTGCTGGAGAAAAATCTGCCCATTATTTGAAGGTGAGCTGTCAGTCTTCGCCTTTTTGATCAGTGCTAATACGCACACACAGATTTCAAATAGGTTTTGTATAGCAAGCAAACAACTTGTGAGTGTTGTATGTCAACCATTGTGATGTATGTTTACTGTAAAAAATTACATCGCTGTAGTTGTACAGTAAACACTGAAATAATGAACAATAGTGGTTTGAAATGTGAGCTGTGTGTGTATGTAGGAAATCACACAGGGAATTTCCTGTGTGTGTATAAAGGCTTTAAACGTAAAATCTATATTCATACTGATCGCAGTTTCGCAAGGCAATTGGTCAGCTTTTTTAAATGTCTTGGGATGCTTCGTTTGGCATCGTCTTGTGACTATTGTCATGGAAACCATATTTACAGAAGCTGTACATGTGATTTGTTTCTTAATTTGTAGGTTGTAATTTCCCAGTTTTCAGTGTCCTAGTGTTTTTTTGCTCTTTACAAAGCAGATACTTTTGCTTTTTGAAAATCGGTTTCGTACTGTAACAATAGGAAAGTATTGTAATTTTCTGCTCCATTTGTACAGATGTAGTAATTATTAAGGTTTATTTTATAAAAGTATGTGACGCATGTATTGGTCCCTGTCAAATAAATTTTTCTTTCAGCGTATATGTCAGACAGCTAAAAAATTTGAATGTTACCTGTTTAAAAGCTGGTTAGTTGCTGTAATGCGAACAGAATGTGTGAAAGAGAGATCATTTGTGCATCTGACTTGCTTCTGTTTAGGTCTGGGTTATGGAAGTCAGGTGGTTGTCTTGTATTCCAGTGTCTACTACATCATCATACTGGCCTGGGCTTTCTTCTATCTTTTCTCTTCTTTCAGTGGTGAGCTGCCATGGGCCAGCTGCAGGAACTGGTGGAATACAGGTCTGTCAAAACTGTCATAATCAACGTATTGTATTTTTAATATTCATGTTCTGTAGAGATGTCATGATACATCCATTATATTATCTATTATATTCCCTTACAGACACTTGTGTGGAGTTTGACCGGATGGAGGGTGCAAGAAATTTGAGCTTCACAGAAAACGCAACATCACCTGTTAAGGAATTCTGGGAGTACGTTTTAGCCAAACCCAACAGCTGCCAATTTAATATCGGACGCTAGAAACAGTTTAATTTAAATGATTTATAAGTATTGGTACCTGATGTACTAATGGACACCTGTCTCTGCAGTTTCAGTAAAATGATTCAGGTATTGTTAATATTTGGGATGAAAATAACAGAGAGGTTGTTTTGTAGGAGGCGAGTATTGAATATAACAGGAAGTGTGAATGAGATGGGCAGTGTGAGGTGGGAACTGGCTCTCTGTCTCCTGTTGGCCTGGATCATCTGTTACTTCTGCGTCTGGAAGGGAGTGAAGTCCACTGGGAAGGTGAGAACTATTTAAAAGTCAATTAATAATGATCAGGGTTTTTTTAATAAGGTAACAGATGACTTTTGACCCTTAAGGCCATATGTTAAATGCACCCTCATTTGTAAGTCGCTTTACATAAAAGCACCTGTTAAAATATTGTTAGATAACCTGATTGCATTTTTAAATAGCTACTTCTTAAAGCTGCAATCCGTAACTTTTTCTGGTTAAAAGGAACAAAAATCTGTTGGATCAGTGTTCAACATCTAACTTGATTCATAACGGTAAGTTTATAATAATGATTTGCAATTTGAACTGTCGGGTCCGATTTCACGAGCAATAGACTAGGAAACAGAAATGGCAGTAGAGAGGCAAAAGTTATGGATTGCAACATTAAATCAACACCATAATATCTAAGCTACATTTTCAGATAATTAATGCACAGTACTTTACTATTTAAAGTTATTATTTATTTACTGTAAAATGCAAAGCTTGATGTCAAAATCAATGTAAAAACACTGAGAATATGAGTAATTTAACTCAGCTGTACTCGTTGTTTGTGGCAGATGGGCTAACATAATTTGGGTGTTTTCTTAGTACATGTTCCCTGCCCTGGAGCACACAGAATTTGCCGATGTCTCGACAAGCAACATGCAAATTTAACCTGTTACTTTCCACAAAAGGAAAGACTAATTTTTTTAATGAGAGACTAATTCTGTACAGATTAGACAACTGTAACGCTTCTTTTATCTCTCAGGTTGTGTATTTTACGGCCACCTTCCCATATGTTATGCTGCTGGTGCTTCTGATTCGAGGTTTTACGTTGCCTGGAGCCATAGACGGCATCACCTTCTATCTCTACCCTAATCCCACACGCCTCTCAGACCCACAGGTAAACAAATGAGGAGACATGTGACTGTTATCCCAGGTATTGTATAGTCCAAAATCACTGTTGTGCCAGTTGTTTGTACTAAATGTATACTAGCCCTACATCATATTAAACTTAATAGTCTGTAGTGTCCATTACATGTCATGTTTTGCCAAATGCCTGAGGTATAACAGCTCCTCAACTTGCTCTGTCTTGTTCTGTAGGTGTGGATGGATGCTGGAACACAGATCTTTTACTCTTACGCTCTTTGCATTGGGTGTCTCACAGCTTTGGGAAGCTACAATAAGTACAACAACAATTGCTACAAGTGAGAAAACTTGCGTCATGGGAAACGACTTATTGTTATTATTCAATAACACGCACGTCTGCAGACACTGTCCTGTAACTAAACTGGTAGAGCTTGTGTGAGCAGTGCAAAGGTTGGGTTTGATTCCCAGGGAACACACATGCTTTTAAAATGTATAGCCTGAATCTGCTGTAAGTCGCTTTGGATAAACGTGTCCGCCAATTGCGTAAATGCCAACTGGAACTGCTGCTAAATTTAAACATTTTTATTAAAATTAGGAATTTAATAAAGTTGAAAAGTGTTATTGTTAGAACTTTTAGAGTGATCGATTTTAACAGTTTTGTCTTTCTTTTCGTAGAGATTGTGTTTATTTATGCCTGTTAAACAGTGGAACCAGTTTTGTGGCCGGCTTTGCGATCTTTTCAGTTTTGGGCTTCATGGCATTGGAACAGGGGGTCAATATTTCGACAGTGGCTGAATCAGGTAAGTTGAACTGACATGAACACGTTTGTGTGAATTTTACTGCACTGTATGTCTCAAGGAATTGCACTTTTTCTACCAGGTCCTGGTTTGGCCTTCATCGCGTACCCAAAAGCTGTAGCAATGATGCCCATACCTCAGCTCTGGTCCATATGTTTCTTCATCATGATTATTCTCCTGGGGCTTGACAGTGAGGTGAGAGAAGGTCATATGGAGGTTTTTGAGACTTATGATGCTGTCAGAGTTCCTTTAGCTCACTTGGGAGAGCAGTGCAAAGGTCACATGTTCAATACCCAAAAAACACATACTGATAAAATATACAGCTTGGCTGTATGATATTGAAATGTGATAATTTGATAAATAATCTGCTATGCGATACAATAACGTGTTAAGTTTGTAAAAGTAGTTTAAACTATATTTAAATATATTGAAAAACTGACAATTATATTGTTGGTTATATAAAATTATATATAACCAACATGTTTCACATTCTTTCTGGGAAAAGAAAGCATTATTAACTGTTTTACTGTTACATTAACAATCGAGTGCCAGTCTCTCCTATCTCCATCGACCTATAAAACTTTAACTCTACATAGATTTTTCAAGTATTAAAATAATTTATTTGTATATAGTTCATTATATAGTGTATAGTTATATTACAGTATTATATAGTGAAGCTCTATTGATTATACTGGAACTCACTTATATAAGCATCTGCCAAGTGCAGTGTCAGTACATTGATTTCTCTCTTTCAGTTTGTGGCACTGGAGGCTCTCATGACGGCCATAACAGACATGTATCCCAACTTCTTTCTTAAAGGGCATCGCAGAAAACTGTTTCTGCTCCTCATCTGCATAGGCAGCTTCTTCATTGGCCTTCTGATGGTGACAGAGGTGATTAGGTTTGACTCCTGATTAAGTGTGACTCCTGATTAAGTGTAACTCCTGATTATTAGTTTCCTTTAGATTTTGGACCTTTGATGGTTTTTGATCGGGATTATTTGGTAGGACTCTTATTTTAACCTAAACTTTTAAAGTTATGCATCGGTTACTTATATATGCACGTGTAGTGGATTCAAAACATGACCAAGAACTTTGAATTTTAGGTTAAAATGTACACCAATTTATAATAATGTGTGTATTTTAAACGCTGTGTCTGCTTACCATTTAAATTTGTTACAATTTTTAGTTACCCTTTGGTCTTTGCTAATTCATTTAAATTGCAATGCGGTGCGGGCAAACTGTTTTTCAAGATTTTAAAATGAGGCTTAGAATGTAACAAAATACGATTCCCAAAAGTAATGTCAAATACATATATATATAAAGAAGAACTACCTTTATATATATATATAAATATATATATATATGAATCAGGTGTGTAATTGTTTTCTAATCTGTTTTGTAGGGTGGCCTGTATATCTTCCAGTTATTTGATTATTATTCCTGCAGTGGAATGACCCTCCTGCTCTTTGCTATTGCACAGTCAATATGTATTGGCTGGTTTTATGGTGAGTAATACATATAACACACCATATATGGTTTATGTATTTGTAGTTGGGTAGGATATACCACACATCCAGTTATTAAAGTTAAAATGTATAGTGACCCATTTCTAGTTACCTGCCATTTAGCAGATGCAATTCAATGTATAATGTTCTGAACTACTAAACTACAATACTGTTATAGACCTAATATTAATAGCACCCTGGTGCCGTACGTGTCTTGTTCAGGGACACATTGGTGTTGGAAATTTCAGGGTCACCCTTATTTAGGATTGAACCTGTGCCCTTTGTGTTGGGAGCCCAGATTCCCCAGCAGAAGCCTTCTACCACCATACTGCCATGTTGTGTTTATAGTAAAGATTAATATTGTACTGACTACTTAAAGCGAACACAAAACCAGCGAGCAATAATTTACAGGAGCGTCCCTGTAGCTCAACTGGTACTAGCTGTACCAGCTTTGTGCTAGCAGCTTCAGTCATGCGTTCAATTTGCAAAGAATCATGGATTTTTAAATCGTATTTCCCAAATGCACTTTTGTGCTTATCAAAATGCCAACCAAAGTTGCAAAGTTTGGTCAAAAGCATCTGCCAAATGGATTAAAATGTAAAATGTATTATCTTGTTACACACAAAAGCTTTAAAATCGATCCCAATACTGATTTGTTTAGGTGATGATCGTCTGTATGAAAACATTGCCGACATGATTGGTTATCGTCCTCCGACAATAATGAAATACTGTTGGAAGTACATCACTCCTATTGTGTGTACAGTAAGTAAAGTTTTACACGTTACTGTAAAGCTGGTGTCACATTGTGTTGTGTTTTAAGGTGCTATAATTGATGTGAATTAGAAACTGAATTCATTCAGTTACACATTATAATAAGATGTGGAGCAGCAGATCTCGATGTCAAGAAACATGAAGAACTTTATAAATTCATGTCAGCAAACTCACACTGTAACTTATGTTTCTTTGAATTGAGATTATGACGGTAGTTGAAAAGTCAAAAGTAAAGGAAACAAAATAGTGTCTCACATGACAAATGAGCAGAATGCACGCTGAGCTTCCCATATACAGTATCCTTCATATATACCCTTGGCCCTATAAATGCACAAAATGAATGACGGGCAAAGCATGTCTCATGCTTTTCTCATATTTTAAACAAAGAATTTGAACAATGTCCTGCAGTGACATTTTTTATGGCTGTCACAGAAGCAGGTCGGGTATTTGGGGACATTTTCCGCACGCCATTCCATAAAAAAACAGATAACTTGCAGCACATTTCCGCAGCGTTGTTTCTCCCCGTATTAACGGGAACTAATTCATTAAAAACATCAAAGTGTACTGTGTGACTGAAGATTGTGTTTTCAGGGCACGTTTGTTTTCTCGCTGGTTAAATTCACTCCACTCAAGTTCAACAACACATTTGAATACCCGTGGTGGGGCTACGCTGTTGGCTGGTGGTTCACCCTCTCCTCAACACTGCTGGTCCCCTTTTGGATGATCTATGTTATCCTGGTCACCCCTGGTACACTGAAACAGGTAACCACAGATAATCTCTTAACTATCTCAGCTGTTTCTCATAGACGGCAGTGAGATTAAATAAAGAGCAAATGAAAATCGTGGCTTAATGATTTAAAGATTAAAAAGGATTGAAAGTGCTTAATTAAAAAATTAAAAGGACATAAATCTCACAAATGTCTCCTCTTGATTTTAAAAAGAGATCTCAAAAATGATACAAACTGCTCAGATTTGTCAAGATACAAACAATCTACATGATATGTATACGTTCATACTCTTAATATATATCAACAATTGTGCGATTTGACTGTGTTTTAATTGCTTGAAGCAATTTTAGGTGAAACATCCAAAGTTCTTAAAGGAACAGTTCACCCAAAACTCTTCTAGTTTACCCAGTTTTTCCATTATTCACTCACCCTCGTGTTACTCCAAACCTTTCTGACCTTTTTCATCTGTGGAACACAATTTTCACAAATGTGGTTTTGTGTCCATACAATTGAAGTTCATAGGTGCCACGGCTGTTTGGTAACCAAGGTACTTCAAAATATCTTCTTTTGTGCTCCTAAGAATGAAAGTCATTCAGGTTTGGAATGACATGAGGGTGAATAAGTGATTATCATTCTAAGGTGAAATAATAATGTAAATAAAGCATAACGACATCAAATCTCTTGAGCTATTCAAGAGCAACCTTGGAGTGATACGATTTTCCTGTGATTCAAGGCAAGATTTAAAATAAAAGAGCACTAACTTGCATTTAAATGATGTAAGTGATGTACAAACAGTGTTCTGGGTGATTACTTCTGACCCGGCACCCAGTTAATCTTTCGTGAGATTTAAACTCTTTTATTGTTTTTTTCCAGAGATTAAACACCCTCTGCACTCCATCCAGTGACCTGCCGATGACATCAGAAAGACCTAAAGAAACCCTGTGACCACAACAGGAAGTACAACATGTACATCATGTTCTGATAGAGAAACCTTATAAAAACATCCTTGGGCTGTAATAGGACAACTGTAGATATTCTTATTGCCTTCAAAGATACACAATCATGTGACATCACAAGCAGGCAACACAAACTGTATGTGGTATAATTGCTGAGGGGGAAATTCACTAAAAATTAATTGTGCCCAATGAAGATTTGGTTTATTTGCACATGCTGTCTGATACGCTTAAAAGATTCTGCTCATCAGATAATGGCACACTCCAGAAATATGTGCTGAATGCTAATTGCATTGTTACGGTTACAACTTAAAGGTTGCTGCCATGAGAAATTGTCTCCCTGGAAAAATGAGTCTGCCTTAGGACCTCAAGGTGATTCCATTGGCTGGAAGACCTTTTCATGGGTACTCTGTTCAATGCCTGATTACAAAACCTACTAAATCACTTCGTATAGTTGTCTTATCTATGTAAATACAACCATTAATGTATTTAAATGTTTTTATGTTGCATACAGTAGGTTATAACTAAAGCATTCGATCTAAATTTATTTATGTCTTAATGTTTGTGTGTTACAGGCTAACTGCTTGGTGTACTAGCCTATCAAACTGCTAGCCAATTAACCTGCTAGCTTTTCAAACCCCCTATGCAAGTTACTGACCTGCCCATATTTATAGCATTCTTTATGGCTGGTGTCCTATAGTGGACTAATTTATCCAGCCAGGCCCAGTTGTTCACAACACCAGTTCTGAGTGCTAATTTACATAGGAAATAGAAACTGGGTACTTAAAAGAATAATATTAACTTTATTCTATAACATTTGGTTAAACTGGGTTCTAGGAGGTTGGTGAATCAGTAGGTTTCAGTGCTGAAATACCTCAAACAAAAGTGGCGCAACTGTTTCGTGAATTCCCCCCTGAATGTTACAGTCTTAGTTACTCAGTTATCAGGTGTCTAAACATTAATCATCTATAAACGAGTTCTCGTGAGTGGCACATTAATTTTAAGCTGCAGTATGAAACTTTCGCTTCTCTATCGCCATCTCTGTTTGAAACATAACATTGCAGGTTACATGCAGTTATTTTCTTCACATGAAAGACAGGTTTAAATTGTCTTAAAAAGCAGAAGCTGTAGGAATAAGCTACAAACGCTCCAGAATTCTTAGCACCCACACAGATAAATGACGTCAGAGATTCCCCGCGGGGTTAAACCCGATAGCTCAAGTTCTAAATTATTATAACTATTATAATTATTATAACTTACCGTAGTGAATTGGGATAAGGTAAAATGTTTTGAACACTGATGTTCCATGTACCTGCTCAATAACTGATTTTCACTTATTTTTAACCAAAAAAGTTACGTATAGTTGTGTTAAATAGCTTTCTCAGTAACTCTTTATTTTTCTGTTATAAAAGTCGTCAAATACAAATGCTAAGAAAACGTAAACACAACGTCCACGTACAACTGTATCTAAGGACATCTTCAATGTCAGCCTTAGCTTTGACAGCGTCATGGCCTTTCTGTATTATAAACAGCTATGAGATGTCAGTCCTTCTAAAGCAGACAGCAATGTGCACATACTAAAACATATCACAATAATGAGGAAGAGGACCAGTGGCATTTTGGATGGACCAACGTTTATTATAGCTGGTTTATCATTAGAAAACTTTGGATAATGTGTGTTACATTCAGTTAGTGAGCTTGCTTGTAATGGTCTAACCAGAGTGGCTTGCTATGACAAAGTCATAATGGCAACATACGTTTCGTTAATCAGTTCATTTTTATTTGTGTAGCACTTATCACAGTATACATTGTTTTCAAGCAGCTTTACAAAAATACTTTTCTGTTTTCCATAAATATTTTTTGTTATGCTGGTTAAGTTTGATCACATCCTGATAGTAATCGCTAAGTTGTCTAAATATATTTATAGAAGTATATAAAGTATATATAAAAAGTACATGTAAGACACAGGACCATAAAATGTTCATCCAATCATTGCATTCGGTGCGATTGCAATAATAGGATGTCCTACTTGCCTGTCAAACGATGTATGTTTGTGTGTTGAGGGGGCGTGGCTTTGAAGAGAACTGAAGAAAGGGCGGGATCTTATGCTTTCAAAGCTAGGTTGCGAAGGCCAGCCTACCCTGAATTGCCTACTCTGCCTTTGTCTGTAAGCCCCCGTTGAACAGTTTCAATGGAAAACTGTGGGAAAACCGTTTGGAAAACTGTGAAGTCCAATTTAGTCCAGAAGCCACAGTGTTTTAGAATCTTGATATATATGATTATATATGATATGAAGATCATTCTCATCAATTAATCACATGGGCTGCTACGCTGTGCCTACAGACAGTTGCTTATGTTTTAGGATTGTATTGAGATCATGTAGGTTTTTTTACATTATAATATTTCTTACAGAGTTTTCACAACAGAACTTTGATGGTTAAAAAAAATTCTATTTTTCTTGTTAAATCTACTTAAATGTGCGGTTTGTTAAAAGTAAGATTTGAGCGAATTTCTGTAGGGTATTTAAACTTAGATGTACATTTACATATAATAAACTGATACACTAGAAAACGAGTGTTTGATATGTGCCATAAGATTTTAATAAAAGCTTTTTCAAAATAACAATCAATGACTCTCTCCACTGCTTTGTCTTCTGATGAATAACAGGATATTGATTAGTATTGTTGTTCTTATACAATAGAGTCTTTCTCTGCAAGAGAAACAGCAGCTCAATTTTGCTTAAAAGATTAAAGCTTTCCAAACATCCACACAGTTATCCAACAGGTAAACTTTAAAAAGGGTCATGACATGATTTTATTTTGTTCCCTGAGTTTTTTGGCCAAAAACCCTAACAATTTTAGTAATTGCTTTTCTCCACACTGTTGTTAGTCCTGTGATTAAAAAAAGTCAGATTTGAGTTCCTCTTTAAGAACATTAGGGTGTAATTGTCAACGTGTGCGATTGGCTGACGGCACAGCCACTAAACGGCACAGCCAGGAACAGCACAGCATTTGACTGGCATCTAACTGCTCTCACAGTCGTATCACGAGTGTAACAAGGCCTTCAGATCCACTCCCTACACCAAAGTGTTCTCTTAAGCCTGCTATATGATGTTATAGTGAATAAATTCCAAACAAAGAGGATGTCGCTGTTCTGTCACAAGAGGACTGCTCATTTTTCTGTGACTGAACGGCTGTGGGCGGAGCCAACAGTGATGATGATGTTAAAAGTAGGTCTTGCTCTGGGTCAGGTCCTATGAAAATGAATCTACTTTGTGATGTCACAAATACAGTTATTTGACATTCATTTTTTCGCCGATAACTTTTGTCACATTATTACATTAACATTAACACTTACACTTATTGATGATGAGGACGTTTTAAGCAATGAACATGCAGGACATATTTATAATAACAAGACCTCATATGTCAAAAGACTAAAGGGAAATTTGATTCCGCATGTCATGACGCCTATAAATATATACAGTTGAAAGACATGGTAGACTGACAGTTACATACAGTTGCAATATTTAATTTAATGTGGTCACTGTGCTATTGGTATAAGTGAAAAACAGTGTAATTTATATAATGACAGACAATGTTTACAAGTACAAATTTATGTTTTTTGTTATTACAATATCACACAATATCCCAGACTATGTAATATTAAAGTCACTTAAAAAAAACTATTATTTAGAATGCGTTTACAGTTACAGTATTTTATACTGTATCGCACATTCATATTGTCTACTAATAACACTTTCCGACTGTAAATGCACATGGTTGCCATAGATACTGAAAATATCATACAATAACTGCAACAGAGTTTGAACAGTCCGTTATCTTTTTTGCGGTATTTATTGACAGGCCAGCTGTAATGCATTAATCAGTAAACACAAAAAATCGTTAACAAACCATTTATTATTAGCATTATTATTATTTCAACGGTCTGAAACATGGGGAACATAGTGAAAAACATGCAAACCACACTAGTTAGTATTTGATCAAACAAACGAGTGGGTTTCAAGAGGACAGTTATTTGAAATATTCCTTTCTTTTCAAAATATGTCTATATAAAGCACCCGAGTCCCAAAGCTTCAAAGTGTTAACGGAACTCAGCTCAAAAATATATAGGCATTGAACTTCAATCAAAGGTGTCTATCAGATTGCAGGTTTAAACTAACCTGTTAAAATATATTCCCAAAATCTAGGATGTTCCCGGAACGGCGTAAAGAAGCATGCACAAGTCTCTGAAAAGTATCAAAAAGGTAGCGTGGATGGCGGCCAGCTGCAGCTCTTACCCGCGGAGCGTTCGGCTGGCGGAGCTGCAGAAATAGGTTTTTCCCATGGCGGGAAGATTGCACTTCTACGTCCAGCTATCCACTATGGTCACTTGCATCTAAATATCATACACACTTATACAAATATAATACAAAAAACATCAAGTCTCCAGTAGATGCTTCACTACTACAAGTTTAAACCCCTAATCTGATGTATGCACAAACGTCAATGCAGTTAAACTGAACACAGTACAGGGTAAGTTGTATTCAAGTCTAAAATGAAGTTTATGAAAACGTATGCCATCACGTTAATGCAGCTGATGAATGCCTTTATAGAGCTGAGGCGTGCACCGTAGAGGCGTACAGATGGTCACGTAATTGTGCGCTTTGGTTGTTTTTTTTGTTGTTTGTTTTGTTTTATAGGAATGTCATTTGGGTTTGTAGCTCCTCGCCACCCGTAACCCTTTATTTGAATCTTCCCCAACATCTGTTGCTTCAGTCCTAGGATGATGAGGTCATAGGTCAAGGTGCGCAGGGACTCGTCCCCACCCCTGCGTGTTGCACCCTCTCTGGTGGCTTAAAAAAGGAAGGACCAGCCATCCCCCCAGCCTGACCTCCCAAATGGGGCCTTCTGGGTAGCACTGAAGCTTTAGGGGCCGTCTTCACTCAAACAAGGCCTCTTTAGACCCTGCATATTCTGATCCGAGTGTACACTGTCGTCTTTCTTCCTTTTTAATTTGACCACCTACAAACAGAGAAAGCATAAACAGCCGATAGTACCTAGTAGCAGCTTTACTATACATAATCATGTCAGCTCCAAAATAAGACATTTTATATACCTCATTTGTTGTCGTTAAATTGTTTAGACACACCTTCTAATTTTATTACTGCTGTTTCCACGTGTAAGAACAACAGTAAAGTCGTGAGAATTATGACTATATTAACACAGCATAGAAATTATGTAGTGACTCAGAACAGAACATTCGAGATCATTAAATTGTTAGTTCTACAGAAAAGTAGTCATTTAATTAGACTAACATGTCAAAACGTCGATAAGATTTACTGCAAGATTTACGTCTGAGCCCTTCGGCAGTTGGTTTGAATCAGCTTTGTATAATACAACGAAGGGCATTGTTGGATCAAGGGAAGAATTTGGTCGGATTAAGCACTTCCCAGCGCTGCATTTCTGGGATTCCTGCCTCTTTCTCTTATTAACAGAAGAACAAAACTTTACCATCTGTTTACCACACTGTGAGACTGCGCGTACCTTGGCGTCGTGCTCGGCAAACCTCTGGAACATGTTTGCATAGATCTTCTTGTCCCGCTCGTGGTGCTCCCGGATCTTGCGTTGGCAGACGGCTATCTGGCTGCGGGCGGCGCGGTTGAAGGAGTTGACCTGCAGGACCTGCTTGAAGTCCATAAGCGCCATGCTGAACTCGTTGCGCAAAAGACGCGCTTCGCCACGCCGATACAGCGCTTTCTCGTTGTCTGGGTCCAGCTCCATCACCTAGCAAATATTTAAGCGTCTACATTAGCACTTTAAAGCTGCAGTCCGTAACTTTTACCTCACTATCGCCCGTCTCTGTTTGTGACAATTGTTTTTACGCGTCAAGTCCCAGGAAATTAAGTTTCCCAGGAAATTGGACTCAACAGCTAAAACTATAAATCATAATTATTAGTTTTGAACAGCTCTCTGTTATGATTTTGCGCAATAGCAAACGCATCTTTCTGGTGCAGCCTGCGTTTGGAGGCATCTGCGCTCGTACCTTATTGCAGTTCTCCACGGTCTGCGAGTACTCGCGCAAACGCAGGTAGCACAGCGCAAGATTCAGGTGGGCTACCAACAGCAGTGACTGGATGGCCTGTAGCTGCTCCTTTCCTGACCCGCACTCCATCTCTAACCAGTTAACGATCCTCTGGTACTGAATTACAGCATAGTTGTACCGTCCAGCCTGAATATACAGTATAGAGAAAGCTGTCAATGACCTCCCAGCTAACAATTTTAGGTTGTAGGAACGTTTCTCTAGCGTTTCCATTAAGTAGCAAAAAGTGTTGTATAGTATAGTGTGTTATGTAATGTTAGAAAACGTTCTACCAAAATTACTGCAACGTTTTAAATAACGTGAAAACGTTAGCTGTTCTTGTACAGAATGTTCACTGGGCTGCCTGAGAACGTTCTGAGAACGTTAGCTGGGCTGACTGTTTGCCATTAAATTATCATCGTATGAAGCATTTGAAAACTCTGTAAAGGCCGGTGCACATGCATTTAAATGCATTAAATGTCAATGAATATTACAAACCTTAAAATACTGGGTCCCTTTTTGTTTGACAAAAGCCGCAAGTTCAAGTTTTTCTTTAAGGTCCATTTCCCAGGATTCTTTGGCCTGAGTAAACGTAAGAGAAATCGTCAATGTAGACTTGCGTTCAAGCCATTCTGTAAATTGATTATGACCATTAGAGGGCGCACTTTATCCGTGTTTGAAAAAAGTTCAATACCTGTTTCTGTTTCTAGGTATTAGTTTAAAAACGGAACAATTGTTAACTTTTATAAACACTTATAATATTCTGTTGTAATGATAAAAACAATGATTAAACGCTTTAATGTGTGTATGTGCAGTGGAGTCCAAAAGTCCTGGGGTGACACTGTGTCCATTTTGCATTTTATGTTTTTTGGAATAATTATACTGTTTATATAACCATTTAAGTGAAATAAATGTCCTAATATTTGATGTTTTCCTCTTTTGCTTTAAGTTGGCACGCTCTCCTCATGTTTGTGCAAAACCTGCTGATCCATGTTATCTCAGCATGATCTGAGAATGTTCCAAAGAGCATCTTGTGAGTCTCAATGGAAGCACCGAAATGTGACCTTTTGTATAAACGAGTTTGCTTGTATTTGATTAGTGACCTTAAAATAGTGCAAAATCACACATTTTTTTATTTCATGTCGTAACGCTTTTTGTTTGTTTATCGTAAACGGAATTTTCATTTACAGATTTAAATTAGATGTTCTATGTATGATTGTCAATGTTGGACTTTTGAACTCCACTGTATGTATTTAAACCTGAAAACATCCATATTAATTATATATTTATGGATGATCTGACCTTCTCGAAGTCCTTAAGTGTGACCTCGTATAGCAGTTCTGCATTTGATCCGATGTTATATTCCGTCTTGCCCTCTTTGCCATAACCGTACCTACAATCATAACATAAACAGAGTCAGAAAGAGCGTGTCACATTATCATTGCATAATCACATGAGCACAGTTATGCTTGAGGATTTGTTTATGGTTCCGTTATCCACAGATGCTGGGCATGCAAATGACAATTATTTTTATATTGGTTTACATACGGCTAAACCTAGTGGTTTAATTTATGAACTCTTTCATTTATGATAATGATGATGTTTTGGTCTGTTTCCACACTAAAAATGTTTTTGATAAATATCAGTAATAAGTTACAAAAATTATAAAGGATCACTCACGGCACTAAAAGTAATGCAATAATATTAACTAAACAATATACTTGGAACACCACAATGTACATACTAATAACAATAGTAAGATGAAACATTAATATTTGAAGAAAATATTATGAAATATAATGTGTCATGCAGGGACTTCTGGGAAACAATTGTACTAACAACTGTTTACTATGAAAGAATCTGTTGTCTTAATTAAACAAAAGAAATTATATTAACTATAAAGTAACTCCAACTAACAAATATTTTGACAAGATTTAATCTGATTGTGGTAGGATAACCATCAGTTATTAGTAGTTTTTAATTTGTAGAATTGTGACATAATTACTTACTTGGGTTTGAGGTATAACAGACAACATTCCCCTTTTTGCATTTTTTCCATTGCCCTGTCCACTCCTAAAGGTACGCCCACGTCCTCTGATTCACCCACCACGAATGTGACATCACGAGACTCAAATAAACAGCCTCCGCACCAGCCCTCCAAGTGTACTAAAGAACGTGGACGCAAGCACATTGTAATCCAAATTAACAATTCATCCCAAACAGCAGAGATCACATGAATGTATAGTTTCTGGGAACAACATTGGCCTTGTAAAAATCCGTAATTCTCCGACTTACCGTGGACTGTGGCCCCTTCATTTGGATTGTTATAGCCTTCACCTTTGACCTTTATTCTCCTCACGATTCCGCCATCTTCCGTAAGCTCCTCCCCTCTGAAGCTCAGCAGCTCAATCTAATTGTGCAAAGGAAAGGAATTTGTCCTTTACAACAAGCTTATTCCAAAAGAGACTGTTTGTGTTTTGGATAGTACAGCGGGGCTTTTTAAATCCATTCCTAGAGGGCTGCCACCCTACAGAGTTTAGTTTTAAACCCTGCTGTTGCACACCTGTCTGTAATTTTTGAGTAATCCTCAAGACCTTGATTAGCAGTTCAAGCACGTTTGATTAGGGTTTAAGCTCAACTCGGCAGGATGTGGCCCTCCAGAACAGCTCTGTGCCACGGAGAGTTATTTTTAATAATGGTTTCTCTACATGACTCTTTAAGAACATATTTACACAGTTTATTCATAAATGGACTGGGTATTTACTTGCATGTTCTGCCTACCTCAAACACAAGGGTTGCATTAGGTGGAACTTTCGGGGGGCTACCAGCTGAACCGTACGCATACTCGGGTTTACAAAGCAGCAAACACACCTCTCCTTTTTGCATTGAGCACACGCCAATGTCCCATGCTTTGATAACCTGACCTGTATGAATTAACAAGACATGACTTCATAAACAGGCAATGCCTCCATTTTATTGTTATTAACAAGACGCAACAGTTTGCTTTGTAACTATAATAAACTGCGTTTACGAATACTCCTTATCACTGAATACAAAATGTCTCCTTGGATAACAAGCAAAGCAAATAAGAGGAAAGGCATCTCTTCTCTAAACGACAGCAGATAGGGTATTACTTGGCAATTAAACCTGTTATTAAACGCAACAATACACATCATTAAACAGGTATTTCAGTCATGGTACTTTCCTGGAAAGCATTCGCTCTAGGGAAACGTGGAATGTGGATGACACTTAAATGATAAATAAGAGTTCCAATGCATGCCCAGCTAACAATCTGTGCTTGTATAAACGTTTTCTAACCTTTCCGAACATTTCTATTTCAAATGTCAAAAATGTTGTTTTGAAAGTTCTAGGAACATTTTTAAGATGTTCTATTAACATTATTGCTTCGTTTCAATTCTGTATCATTTTTAATCTTCTACTAACTACTTTAGAACAACATTTATATATATATTATTGTTATTATTATTATACTTTAAAAAACATTCTGCTAACGTTACTGCAAAAACGGATATCTGTCCTTCTTGCAACACACTACACCATTTTTCCCTAAGAATGCCAGTGAAGAGGAATTCTATGGAAGAAATCTATGGAATCTATTACCTTTGCCCACATTGAAAACAAAAGGTTCCTTGCGATCAAGACTGGAGTCAAACTTCTTTCCATTGAGTAGTTTGCCTGTGTAGTGGACACACACTTTATCTCCAATCATCGGCCTTTCTCCCTCTTCGCCATGCTGTTTCACAATCTTTAATGAGAGAAAACAGTGACGCTTAGTGTCTTTCTTGGAAGTCATATTTATTTTGATTTAATTAACAGTTCATTCCAAAGCTGAAATAATGTGTAACAAAAATCCGTCTTTTCATTTCAGGTTTTCGTAGAAACGGTAGACTTTCTTAAAAACACTGTGTTCCCTAAACTGCTGAAGTACACATGAATGAGTGGCGGTCAAATGTACCCCCAAATGATGGCTAATTTGATAACTATATTGTTTCAGTAAATTCTGTTTTTGTTGTATTAGGCTGTATATCAAATTCAGCATCAAGAAAACATACAGTGGGGTCCAAAAGACTGACAGCAAATTTAAAATCTGGAATTTTGAATCTGAAAATAAACAGAAGATTTAGGAGGCAGATAACGTTAAACAAGCTTTTCACTGCAGGTTGTAATTTTGGCCCTACTCTGATTTTACCTTTTAAGGCAATTAAACTGAATTTGTTAATGTTACAGGGTTTAAATGACAGACGTCCCTGTGAAAGGGAGACATATCAAATGCGAAGAATTCTGAAATTCATATAAATTATTCAGTTAATTCACTTTTTACTCAAGTTGATTGTTTGTAAAGGTAAATTTTACATTTAGTTAAAAAAGAACGCAAAATTTCACCTGTCTCAGACTTTTAAACCCCACTGTATCATTGCTGATACAGAACAGGGGAACAAATAGAATTGACTAGCTCACGGTAAACTAATTAGTAATAGAGTCTGTGAGATAATGACTGGATTACCTTACATACTCCACCATCCCTGTTTGGAGTTACATCAGTGCCTTGGGAGGTAAAGACAGCAGTTGGGCACTGGTTGCCGGACAAAATATCCTCTAAAGATGACATTTCATCACTCGTACAAACCCGTGTTCCCCTGAAAAACCAGCACACTGGTTCAAACAAACTCATTCAAAACAAACTCAGGAAAATATCAGGATGCATCAGTTACACATTCATATGTCCTCTTACGCTTGTGGAGCAAGTACTCGAACACTTAATATACTGTATGAGACACACAAATATTTGGTAACCCTTCTGTTATAATGCTGCCTTGTTTTATTGTGACTGTTTCATATGTAATGCTGTTACGTATTAGAAATAGACAGAAAACCCAAAATAAATTCGCATCAAATAAGTGAGCGTGCGCACGTGCGTTTTTAAAACGTTCAAGTTAGCTTGTTTGTTTTCTCTGTTAGTAAAATTAGCGATTTGTACCTGTCCATGAGCGTGTATAAAGTATATACGTGTATGTGTGTGTGTAGAGTCTGGTTGTATGCGTGTGTGTGTGTGTGTGTGTGTGTGTGTGTGTGTGTGTGATCACGAAAGTCTGTGAACGTGCGTAGCAGAACACTGTGTTCCTTTTATTCAGAGTTCCTGGCACAAGTTCATATTCTGGAGAAGGATGTCTTGTGAGATTTATGTCAGTAAACCTAGTAAAAAAGACACAGGAACAAAACAGAACCGAGCAGGGAACATTCAGTACGGGCCACTATACTTCAGGCGCCGAGATACCTCAACGACCGAAGGCTCTCAATAAAGGACCTTAATTTTTATCCACACACACACACACACTCAAGGTTACAGTAAATATAAAACTATCGGGTGAAAGTTCCATAATAAGAGCAGACATAGCAGCACATATCTATATAAAGACTAAAAAGAGCCTATAAAAAGTCTATTGTTTTTGGCTCTTCATTTAAAAGCAGGCAGCTGTTTGCCAAATTGATCTTGGTTTGGAATGTTTAAGATATGCAGCCGAGACAACGTATCACCAACATCATTGAAAGTATAATGCAGTTGTTATTATAAATATTTTGCCTTCACTGGAAGCAAGCTTAGGGCTTGTGGCTATAGGAAAGGGGAAGATGAAAGAGTAAAAATTAAGAGTCTGGGTTATTTGACCCAACCATCCACGGAAATATTCTGTTTGCTGTTACTGTAGCGCTTTCTCTGTAACATTCTCGAACCGTACTCCCATCCTGGTAATGACTGTAATGCTGTGGAAACTAACTGTGCTTTGAGCAAGATTTAGACAAAAGCTTTAAGTAAATCAATCATTATCTGTACACAAGTACAACTTACATTTGATTAAAGTCTCTAGGCAGCCTTTTCCATTTAATTTATAAATTTGCTTTTACAAATGTATCTATTTTGTAAAAACACACAAAGTAACAGCCTCTATGTTTTCTTACCTAATACAACTTAAGCTCCAGGTTTTCAATTAAACTGTTAACACGTTCAGCTAAATTCTGACCTTAGGCGATGTACATTTATTGGCCAAACCTTTCTGTCAGTGCTTCTATAAACTTTCCTGGAATCAAATGCTGAGTTCCTCTAATTGTTGTTATGAAACAATATCTTAAAAATGAACCATAAAAATGATATACACAGGTGTAAAAAAAAACATCACACCAGCCACTGCATTTACTACCCAAACGTCAAACCACTCATTGCATTTATTACCTTAAATGTTTCCCATTTAATACTACAAAACCACAAACCATTTATCTGATAACTTATCTGTCTTTCTACCTACTTTAGGTCTGCCTGGTTACACTGGTGTGTTCCACTGCTAACCAATCTGTCTGTTTCTGGGCTGCTTTTCACCCTGTGTGTTTGTCTCTTTATAATTTCAAACCAACTGCCTCCACTTCTTTCTCTCCATGACTGACTGGTTTAAAGGTGGTGTGACTTTTCCAGGCTCTTATTGGAGCGCCATCTCAGATGTCCGCAGTGTGGTGAGATTGCAACAGGCATTCCTGTTGCAAAGATGAGCGTTCGGCGACGGTTGACTCATTCCATCCCTGAACATTGTGTTCACAGTGAAATACACCATGTACTCACAAAGATTCCCTGTTAATCATCCTGTCAGATACCCTGTCTTTTTCTTCACTGCGTTAGTCTGAACATGATATTTAAATGATCTTAAATAACAGGTAGATGATGGATTCTCGCAGTCTTGAAAACAGCTTCCTATACTAAAATAAAAAAACAACCACCACACACAAACTCCAAATATTCAATATGAGTGTATATTTTACAGAATTGTGTTATTCACTGGTCAATTCTTAAATGATTACATTTGAATCCTCCCAATTCTGAATACGTGACTCTGATCTTTCTCTGAAAGGGATGTTCTGAGAATGTAAAACACAGAGATAATAATAAACAAGAATCCACTTACATTAATTTTACAACATGGGCTATAATCTAAATGAACTGTGTGGAACGATTCTTGAGGAAGCAGGTCAATAAAACCAAGTTTTGAGGCACATCTGGTCCAGTGAGGTAACGGTTATGGGAACATGAAGTAGCATCTCACTATTCTAAGAAAAACCTTCACATCAGCTCCTCGGGGAATTGCAAATTAAAAATAAAAAAAGAAGCAGGACCGTGTCGCATTATTAATCAATTAAACGGTCCTCTCGTTTTACACCATGAGCACTTAAGACAACAGTCCTTTCATGAAGAGTACACGAAACGTGGATTCAGTATATAAAATTACATATACCATAAAACAATATAATAAGTCAATATAGAATATTGAATTTACACATTTAATTTCTCTCACACCAGTATAGAAAAGGATGGCTAACGTGTACCATCAGTTTCGTACAATCCCTCCGTACATCTGTAACACGTACAGGCTACAATAAACGACGGCACATTGCAGAGCAATATGCAAATTAAATGACAGTTTTCTATCCAACAGTGTGTCTGTCTTAAGCTATTTTCCTTACAAACCTTATTTCTCATAAATGTTTACCACGTCCACGGTTTTTTAAAGAAGTGGCCCATTAATTGTGGACAACAAGCACTATATATTAAAACAACATCATAACACATTCAAATACATCACGACATTACATAGCGAGTAACACATTTCATTTACTCAGGTGATAAAGCACAAATTCTGATGTTCTTCAGAAATCTGCTTATTCTATAAGAGTGACACTTTTCTATGCCAAGCCGTTTTAACTATAAAAGACGTGCGATGGATGAGAAATGAAATAAGCGTTAAAAACACAGACTTACAATATTTCCCTTTTGTTGCTCGTCCCTGTCCCTCTCATGTGTTTCACCATATATCCGTCCGTGCGTAACTTCGGATAGTCTTACCGGCGAATACAACCTGTGCCTAGCGGCTTAAAGGGGAATAAGCCCGCCCTCTCAGCGCGAGAGTACTTGATGTTCTACCGGCAGTGTTACACTTAGGCACACTAATAATGATCAACACGCTACGCCTCTACGAGACATTTGGACGGGGAAAATGAAATGATGAACGAAGGAGGAGTAAACGCGGGGGGAGGGCAGTGTAGTGTAAAAATTAAGGGCAGGCCTTGGAAACAGTCCACAAAGTAACACAATGTTCCGGCTGTACTGTAGCTCGCGCTGATGAGAACACAGTGTCCTAGTAGACACCCTGACCCGTAACCCGTTGTGTGCTGACTGAACAGCTCAAGTTGGGAACAGCATGTACAACCGCACAGAGCAACAGCGATACGCGGAAAGAACAACAAGAATATGTTGAGTTGTACGCGCAGAAGTTTGTAGCGCGACGGACGAGCAGAAATGTATTCCGATGAAACCGGATGCGTTTTTTAATACGATTTGTTTAATAAGAATGCCAGACATTGGGAACGCTCCGCTTCAATCACAAATCAATAACGTGATCCGCTATCGAATTCAGCCTTTCAAAACATGTTCGATAGCAAAAGGACAAACGATGTGTTACCTGCCTTAAAATGTTTTCCTTGCAGTTGTAGCACATGACCTCCAAAGCTTAAACAACATCTTTAATACACTGATTTTTATATTTATAAGTTTAATTACATTAGTACAGTATAATCTGGATGGGCCAAAATCAAAACCTATCAAGTGAGCACGAGTTATTAAATACCAATACTGATGTTACTGGCAACTTGTTACCTGCTTCAAAACGCTTTCTTAGACCAATGGTAACAAAATGTTCCCAACCCACTTACCAGAGCACAAGAGGTGTCAGCGTGAACACAATAGGTGACTGTTTGCATTTAGATGTTTCTCTTTTCAAGACCCATTTTTTAAAATAATCTCGGATGGTTAATCCAGGAACATGATGTAAGTGACAGAACAGATCTCGACATTAAAGACCCTGTGCAAACAGATTAGGGATATCTGGTTCCCTTGATCTGGTTGTAATTTTAGGATACGGTTTCAGGATATACAACATTTATGCTGAGGTTTAAAACGTGTTTAAAGTTGAAATCATAGCTCCAACAGGGCTCTAAACAGGTCTGCGTTTTCCCCAGATTATCTATAGGCTGTATATTAGTGAGGCATGGAAGAGGGTAGAACTAAATGTTGCCTCAGTTTGGTATCTTAGCAGCAAGGATCTGGAGCAGAGCGGAGAACATGAAACTGCTTCGTACGGATGGCACAAGCAAACAAGTGGGGGGCATCTGAGGATAAGGATTCAGACCAGCATGACACGCTGCCAACAAGGTGCAAGTAGGGACACTGCGTGATCTTGCATCACTCTTTTTGTTCTTGTTCGGTGATCATGTCTGTGATCATAAAAAAACCATCGATTTTTGTTCATTGTTGTTTTTTAAATGACAATATCTCTGCATTTAACCGAGTGAAATATAAGTTATGTCATAAGCAAAGAATTCAAAACAACACCTGGGACTCATCTGTGCTCATGTTTTCGATTGACTATCTGTTGTTCTAGTTATAGAAATGATGTCATTTTTGATTAAGGGCTTCCTGGTGATGATGTTCATAACATGATGACATTTTGGGTTTTTCGAGCAGCATACACAGCCCATTCAATTGGGCACCTATGGTTTCATTTATAGTAGTGAAAATTCTATAGTAGCCTATTTAATGTACACCGCGTGCAGATTGGTAATTCTATTACCTTTTTTTCCAGTCTGAGTCATAAACAAATTGCTCGCATAAAGTTCAAATCAGTCATAGGAACTGCCTATTACTTCATAAAGGAAAGGTGATTAATTTCCCCTTAGTAGAATTTGGTCATCAACAACTAGCAATCATGAACAGTTATTGTTTGTTGACAAGACAAGCAGATTCAATTATATTGTACACTGATTCACAAAACACAGCAATTACCAGATTGGGTATACCCTTAAGATGAAAAAGCCATATTGTGTTACCAAACACTCAGTGTAAAACCTATTAAAAGAGGTCTGTTGCACAAAAAGGTACGTTGTTTATTCAAGAAAACTCTACTTTGTCATTGGATCTACAAATTATGTAGATGACAGAGCGGTTTATACGTATTAAAGGGAAAATTATACTAAAGACCTATTTGCCTCTGCAGGCATATGTTGTTAGTAATAAAACATTAAATTTGTACTGAAAATAATATTTATAGTACCTACGAGTTTGACCTTTGGCGAAGAAAGTCCTCAATTATATATCATATTATTTTTCATATTATATTTATATAGTTTAAAAAACATCGTTTAATTGAACTTTCTTTAAAGCACAAGAGTCATCAGACAGAATGAATAGACGGAAACAACAGAGAGGACGCGCATGCTATGATCCGGAGCGCCGAATTGAAGCCAAATAGTTGTTTTAATAGTTATGCATGCGTATAAGATGTTAGCTTTTGACTGGTTTCTCAGATCAATAGGTCCGCGCATAAGGAATAAAATGTTCATCCTAACAGAGGCATGTGCGGCAGAGTCTCAGCGCATCTCTGATTGAATCACAACGGAGGTAAGGGGTCCCGAATTGGGATAAACTAGCCTTTGGCACACGTGTCTGAAGCTTAAATACGTTTTAGGCAAAAATCTCAACGTAGCATAACGTGAATGTATATTACGCAGCCTTGATGAGTCACTGACATTATTAGATCTAACCTGTTCTGAGATCAGGCGACGTCAACAGTATATGATAGGCTACTTAAACTTACATATACCAGCGTCCTACGAAGCTTAACTAGATTTATAACGGTAACGACGTGTATTGCTAAGAAACACGTGAAATGTGTTTAATTAATGATAATACCTTAGAATAATGTAATGTTTGCGTTTCCCTTGAGAAATACCAGTGTGTTTAAAGTGTAGATACGCAAATGCTGTGGTTGTGGTTCTCTGTAAATGAAATGTTGCTTTATATCCGCTTGTCATGACAGCGCATCTTGATTTCTGTCTGCTGCAAACAAATGAACAATCAATAGGCAAGCTTACGAAATACTGCGTCGAATACACTTTATATTGCCAACTACTGTCTTTGAAATAGTACGTGAAACACTAGGCATTATGCAATGATAAACGTTTCAAGTATGCAAGCTACATTGTTGTCACATGACCTCATCACGCTGCATTGTACCCAGTTATATTCTTGAAAATAAATACGGCTATTTTGAACTTTTACTACGTTTTGTGTTTTAAAACAGTGTTAACTTTCGCCAGTCCGTTCAAGTGAGTCAAAGTACTTTGGCCAAAGTTTTGTTTTAGGTTAATGGTAGGTCAAGTCAGTGCAATGCATTGTGGGATGCAGTAGTCACACAGTGTGCATTGTTGTGTTAGTGGAAAATGTAGTTGTTCATGGGTAGTCTATGCCATGCTTGCAAAATGCTGCATGCTGTCCACAGTACTGCAGAAGTAAGAGTAGTGTGATAATCAGAGCTTTAGCCACCGACTTTCATTTTAGGTTGTAAGAACGTTTCCGTAATGTTCCCATTAAGTAACAAAAACATTAAAACTTATTTTGAAAGTTCTAGGAATGTTCAAAATGTTCAGTTTTGTAGACATTGTATTAAAGTTATTCCTTAAGAATGTTATTCAGGCTTTTTTAATTCTGTAAAACATTTTTAAAACATTCCACAAGCTACATAACAATAGTTTTTAATATAGACATAAAACATAAAAAAACAGTCTACGAACATTACTGCAGGCATGTTTTTCATAACTTTGAGAAAACCTTTACAGACCATTAGTCAACATTCTGAGAATGTCCCGTTTGCTTTGCTGTCCTTTCTCTTCAAAATCCAAAACTGTGAGCAAACCCAAACATTCAAAATGACTGACATCCAGAAAGACTTGAACAACACGACAGAAACATCCCATGCTTAGATTCTTAGTTGCTATTTGGAGAGTTCATGGCTGTAACAGAAACAGGTGTGATCTTGGGACACCTATTTTATTGATATCTGCAAAATTGTAGAACGTTTTTGTGTAGGCTTCTATTTTATAAAATGGAACCTTCACAAACACATTGCTATATAGCTATTATTGTAATATGTCTTTGATAACCTTGTCCATAAACAGCACATAAAAAAGAAAACTGTGATTGATTGTGTTACATATTACTTAGATGACTCTTCCTGTCTAAGTGGATGGTTCATGACCAGTTAAAATGTGACAAAAGCAACAGACCCTTTGACGCATTTAAAGTTATGACTACACGCGGATAGGTGCTCACAGTTTCTGTGTTAAATATAAGCCAGGAGGACAAGACCACTCACAGTTTCACTATAAAAATATAAAGGAAAATACTGATCATAATAATACAAGGCAAATATTGCTGTGATGTCATTGTTGTCAGTTACGTTTTGAACGTTGAACATTTAGTCAATATTTTAACTTAAATTTTAAATGTCCTAAAAATTTACAATTTACACAAAAAGATGACACACACTGAACAAAATTTAAAAGTTGACAGTATGTTAAATGGTTTGGGCTAAATAAATTGCATTAGTGTAATATTTATGGTTAGAACCAGAATATCGGACAAATAAAAATACAGTTCTGCCAAGAACTCAAATTATTGAATGTATAAATGATATAAAAACTATAAATCATATTAATAATAATACAGTTTAAAATAAATGTTAGGGTAACAAGATTTGTACCTTACATGTTATCTATCATGCCTGGTTACATTACAAATTAAACAGGTGTGACATTTTATACTG
>JAZGTJ010003008.1:0-38223 GCA_036877575.1 Botia almorhae
AGAGTGAAATGCAGAGAAATACTGATCAAATCAATACAAAGGGAGCCTGGGAGTGCACACTAATGTTTACAGCACTCCTGCTGCTCTCAGCACAGGAATAAATGGATTGATTTTTATCCCTTACGGTCCACAAGTATAATGCAGCTGCCCGGGACACTGGGCTCTGCATGAGACAGTTGCCCCATCCGATCCACTTTGCTGTGGGTTGTGGTTGTTCCTGGCCAGCATGGGAGAATTTTAATTCATGGCGAAGCTTTGTCAAAAACAAACCTTCACTCAGGAGCCTGTCAAGCATAAGGCACATGTGATGCATCTTGCGTTTGACTGCAGTTGGAAAATTGCATTGCCGGACCATTCTGTGTACATACGTGTCCAGACTAGTGAAGGCTGATTCACACAGGCTTGCAATGCGATTGTAACTTAAAATCTGTGTGTTTACTTTTCCAGCTAGGTCTAAGAGCATGGTGATGGGGGAGCTCTCCCGCGCCTCGAGCAGGCCGTCTTCCCCGGGTCTCCAGGAGAGGGCGCTGAAAGCAGGCTGGCTTAAGAAACAACGCAGCATCATGAAGAACTGGCAGCTGCGCTGGTTCGTGCTCAGAACCGACCAGCTCTACTTCTACAAGGACGAGGAGGAAACCAAACCACAGGTGGAGTGTAAACACACTGCGGGAATAGATGACGACAGAGCAACCACGGAATATACACGTTTTTCAGCCTATAGGCTTCCATATGTTTTTATTAGTCTAATCCACATTGATAATGTACAAATCTGACACAGTTGTTTCTAAACAAGGTAAGAATCAATATTGCAAAAATAGACAAACAAAAAAAAACAGGAGATAAAAGCACAGACGACTTTGACCTTTTTAAATATGATCAATGTCTCTACCTCCGAAAAATCAATATGTTATTCCTCTTAGTGATACAAGCATTGATTGTAAGATAACGAACGACTGCAAAAGTTCACCCCTAAACACACAACACACCATCTTGACGGTTTCTTCATGTTGTTTTTTTAACAACCGTACCAGTTAAATATCACGTGATGGTATCTTTAATCGTGCCCATATTAGAGCGAGATACAAACATTAATACAGGATGACACGCTGTCTCCATTAAACCGGGATGACGTCTGTAGTGTAAGTCAAAGCATTTAGCGGATGCAGAGCGGCTGACCTACGACCCCCACGCTGCTGTAATGCGGCACGACTCTCCACGGCGTACCGGCGTCTCCCGCACATTTATCCTTCCGCTCGTATTATTCTCTGGAGCCTGTAAACTCTTGTAATACGCTCGTATTCTTTCTCCAGCCCACCTCCATGCCATCTTAATTCAATCTCTGCTGCAGAAATGTGCTCTGCTCGCATTTGAGTCGGTAACTCTAGAAGCGTTTTCCTTATCAGTGCAAACCTTCTGAAATTTCATTTAACTGCAGCTGAATAGCAGAGAGGAATTTCTGGTGGCCGATGAGATTCTGCAGCATGACTGGGTTAATGCTGGGGCTGTAAATGAAAGGATAAGCTAAAAGAGCCTGCTGCATAATTTATGATTTCAGTGTGGTTGGTTCTGATTGTGCGTGACTCAGCATTGCTGATTACAGCGTAAAATAAGGCCATGCACAGCACAGAACTATAATTCCACACTCTCTTACCTCTACTAAGGTGATTACTAACACAAATCAATGACTAAATAACCTAATAGAACATTAATCTTCAGTTATCCTGTGTAGTAATTGTTCATTCTGGCTAATAATTAAATAGATAAAACAGCAAAGATGACCACACACAAATACTTAGCTAACAGTGAACGTTCTCAGAACATTGTTCATTGAATGTTCTCTAAAAGTTCTCTCAAAGTTATCAAAATCACGCAAGAAGTCACGTTATCAAGTTATCACGCTTGTTAGAGGAACATTTTTTTAAATGTTATATATCTATATCAAAAATATTATTTCGATAAATGTTAAGTTGTTTGTAGAACGTTTTATAAACGTTAAATAATTAAAAAATGTTAACGTTTGTATTAACAAGCATTAACAATGTCTAAAAACTGCACGTTTTGAACATTTCTTTGAACTTTAAAAATAGCCCGCTTAACGTTTTTGTTACTTAATAGAAATGTTAGGGAAATATTCTTACAACCTAAAATTGTTAGCTGGGTTTGCCCTTGAAAGCTTCTATCACTGTCTAAATTCTACGTTCTCTCTGTTTCCCCTCCAGGGATGTATCCCGTTGCAGGGCAGTCAGGTCAATGAGCTGACAGCCAATCCAGAGGAACCTGGGCGACATCTTTTTGAGATTGTTCCAGGTAGGAGATAATTAAATAGCTGAATCGTCTGTGCTCTGATTGAAAAAGCACTAGGTTTGTGCCACCAATGTATAATCTGAACAGGCTGTATGTTTTATATTCACTTTTGTGATTTCCTTTGCTTGTCATTCAAGATATTGACAAAATAAGCAAACAACCAATGCACTGTGCTCAGGGTCTCTGAGGAGAGCGTGTCTGCTTATTATAACTGATGAAATACCGCTTCATTACTTGTGTTCATCACTAGAGGGCGTGTGCTGTCCTCTGAGAGGAAACGTGAAGGTTATTTGTGGCTGTGGAAAAACTAAAATTCAATAATGTGAATAATGCACCTATACAGACAGGTCCAAACAATCAAAGACTGTGTTCTAATATAAATATAATGATTTCTAATTTGCTAATCAAATGCAAGCAAATGTGTGACATTGGTCATGTGAATTTCCTTTTGATGTAGGCAATTTCGGAGAGGCTAGCAATAGCAAAATAGCTTTGAAAGCATAAGATCCCGCCCTCTTTTTATAGTGCTCTATAAAGCCACGCCTCCTACAATAGTGTGCGAAGGTATGCAAATACATAGTTTAACAGGGAAGTACTGTAGAACAACTTATCATACCATCTTATCTTACCAAAAAAAGTTCATCCAATCATTGTATGCGGTCCGAATGCAATGATTGGATGAACATTTTATGGTCCTGCACCTTCCACAGAAGATACATATTTATACAAATATATTTAGATCACCGTACTGCTGTCAGGATGTGATCACAATTTCAACCAGCGTAACAAAATAATTTTTAAAAGATCACCTACCCTGCCTTTAACTTCTTTCATTCTTTTAGATTGGTCTCAGACACAATTACATTGTGGAGTCCAATAATCGAACTGTTATGTAAAAATAACTTGGTGCACAAGGTAAAGTTGTTGTTAAGTTTGTTTATAGTTTATCTGTTCAGCTGTGTAGGTAATTAGTTAGACACATTATCCACCAGTTCTGAAAATGGAGGTTTGAGGTGTCACACATAAGAGATAATACACATTGTGCTTCAGTACCTTAACTCAAAGCAAACAGTTCACGTCTGTTATGTCACATGGGTCACACTACAGATGCAGCATGGGACAGATTCTGCAGAAGCCTCTATTGTTTTTTCAACCTGGGAACTTCCTCATATCGCATCATTCTGACCCAGCACGAACCACGTGACCTTGGGTGAACCTTTAATACCTTTTAGGAATTGTATGATGGGCTGTGTTAGATTAGTAAGGAAATACACGGATATTAGACAACCTCACAGAAGAATTTGATGAAAGCTTGTAAGCTTTACTGGCCACTGCGCTTGTTTATCTACTTATTTATTGCCCTGAGGGTTGCCTTATTTATGCCCTGTTGGCATCGGGCCGGTGTCAGGTTCATAACTGTCCATCACTGGATGGATCGGAGATGTTGGCACAGGTGATGTTAGGCGGTGCCAGACGCTTCCCAGTGCTAATTGTGAGGGCGCAGGGTTCAAGTCCCAGTTCAGACGGAAACCCGCCAGCTTGTTGACCCTCACTTGGCTCCAGCTCCAGTTATGACCTTTTAAACTCACACTTTATTATTTGGTAGATTGCTTGTGATGTTCCTCATTTTACTCAAGTCGCTTTAAGTATCTGTTAATTGACTAAATATAAATAAATTACCCACCTGAGTCATGTTTGGGAATATTGCTCTTAGTCAAAGCCACATATTGTTGTTGGTATATTTATTCCTGGCGGTCTTTACTTTAATTCATGCATAGAATATAATAGTGCTATTATAACAGTATGCTGTTGCCTTTTTGCCTGTTTACGAGGATATTTTATTTAGGTGTCTAGCAACACTTGGACTCACTTCCCTCTTTGTCGTAAAATAGCTGATGAGGAAATTCCTTCATTTACAACAAGTAAATATCACAAGCTGTTGCTACAGCAATTAAAGTCGAGAGGAAAAGTTCAGCCTACAGACACGAGAGATCTTATGGAGAGTGAATAAAGAAAACTGGTAAATGCTTAAGTCTCCTGCTTCTCAGATTTCACACAGCGGTCTCACGTGTGTCTCCTCTGGAGTTTCAGAAGAGATCTCGGCATTGTCTCGCATTGTACTCTGCAAAGCAAAATTCAGATTCTTTGGAGCTGTGCCATCCGTATTGATTTTATGTGAATGTTGAATGAATGAATGGATGGTGTGTTAAAAGACACTTTTAAGACAAAAAACGGCTCCTAAAAAGGGGCAAACAAACGAAAAGCTCGGTCACACATGCTGTGAATAAAATGCACATTAGCTATTGGAATGAAGCACTGGTCTCCAGTCAGTTTTTTTTTACCTTTGCACTGTTATTGTCAGTATAAACCTTTCGCAAAGTGGATCACAAACACCAATTGCTTTTTTAGTAGTCTTGTCATCCAAAGAACAGCCATCAAATTAGACCTGCCTGCTTTCCAGAAGTTTCATATCAGTCACCCAAACAATGGCTCTATTTACAACAGCTCTTGACACAAAAGCACAACTGGAGACTCGAGTGCAGTTGCACAGCAGAGGTCTGATGCCAGCATGTCCTTACGGCTGACGGCACGCTGGACTGGTACATTAAAAGCTTCCCTGTTAACAATTTTAGGTTGTAAGAACGTTTCTGTAACATTTCCATTAAGTAACAAAAAATTTTGGGGGGGGAGCGTTGTAGGAATGTTTAATAAATCCAGTTTTTAGACATCATGTTAACGTCATTGCTTGGTTATAAGAAAGTTATTCAAACTATTTTTAATGTTGTTTTTAAAATGTTCCACTAACTAAAGTTTTTGATATATATAATATATAACATTTAAAAATTCTACTGTTACTGCAAGAGCATTTTGTTAATAAAGGAAAACTTCAAGATAACTTTTAGAGAATGTTAGCCAACATTCTGAGAACGTTCCATGATAGCCGAGGTCTGATGCGAGCATGTCCTTACAGCTGACGGCATGCTGGAGAAGCACCAGGCTTTTGTCTGTGAAGACTGCAGTATGGTACATTAAAAGCTCTGATCTAAAGCCTTCTGGCACTCTGTAATAAAGGCATCTGTGTAACACACACAAGCCCCTTGTGGTCTGAAAAAGGTCTTCAAAGAGGGAAAGGTTTAATTAATAAGCTGTTAGATTTAATGGGGAAAAGATCCAGGCAACATGCAGAGATTTGTGCGTCAGGCTTACAGAAATGTTAAACCGCCCTCATGTGAAGTCACATCCAGCCCCAGCCACACAGCACACACACTCACACTCACAGATTGATTAGCTGGGTCTGTTTGTGTTTGGGGGATGTTTGCAGTGTTTGGCAAAGATGAGCACTGTGGTGGCTGCACTCATGAGGGTGAGCGAGAGTGAGTCTGAGTCTGAGAGACCGGGGAGGCGGAGAAGAAAGAAAGGTTGAAAAAAAGGAACACAACAACTTCTTTTCTGAATGAATGAATGAAGCAGGCGGAGAAGTTGTTTTTCGGGTTTGTGGACGTGATGGTACTGTTGGGTTCTTTGCGCTCTCTCTCTCTCTCTCTCTCTCCCCTTTTTCTTCTTACACCTTTTATTTCTCTCTCACTCTCTCCTTTTTTCTCACCCTCTCTCCCTCCCTCCCTCTCTCCCTCCCTCACTTACATGCAAACTTTCTTTCTTGTTCTGCCCTTTTTCTCTTTCTGTTTCTCGTTATATTTTCTCTGCAATTTTTCCACTCCGCCTTTAAATGCCGCTGGCACACACCTGTGTTGCTTATTCACCTTCCAGGAGGGAAAGAAATGTAACTAGCATGGCACAGCTGTAGAACGGCCCTTTTTGGCTCCCGTGTGCCAGCATGGGGCTCAGTTGTCGCAAGTTGAAGGAGCACACGTCCATTCATACTAAGGGTAAGCACACACTTTTCTAACAAAGCTTGGTGACTCTTGATGGCACAGTGCAGCTTATGTGTTAAAGCGACTGATATGTGAGATTTACAGTGGTGAAAGTGTTATTGCAGGACTGGAATTTATGGACGATGGGACGTTTGAGTTTTGTAACCTGTAAATCTGTTTCGGATCCAGCTGCTGCTTGTAAGGGGAATAACATCTGGAGTGTCAGATGCATGAAAATGATCCAGGAAGCTGTGGCTTTGTGACTCGTGTATTTTTGGAATGGGCTGTGAGGAGTGTAACTGCTGCTGGTGAGGTAGACATGCATGAACGCAAGGGGCCTGTAATTTTGTCTGAGTTATGCTGAAAGGTGTTCTGTACACTTCATCTGCTCTCTGATTGGACACTGACACTTTAACCCTTTCCATGCTCTGTCTGCATGATTCTCAGTCAGATTATGAAGTCACTTCCTGAATAATTATGAAGTTAACGATATGACCTCTTTGTTTTGTAAGTTTTTAGATTTGCGTGTCAAGTGCAATGACCGTTAGATCCAAAATGTCCAAAATACTTTAAAGAGATACTTTGTTTATTCTGCCTGGTTGTCTGTTTTAAATGCGCGGGACGTCTAGATATGGCAATCGTAGACAAATGGTGACAAGAGGCTTATAATAATCCTTGAATTTCCCTTAATATTTAAACGTAAGGAATCTAATGTTGTGAAAAGATGGTAACAAACCTGGCTAAGCACATAATCCGTTTTTAACAGTTACTATTTTATAAGACCATCTGATTCTATAGGGGCAACATTCTATAAGAGCAACGTCATAGAAACACATTATTAAGAAGCCAAAGGGTCAAACTTTTTTAAATGATTGCTGGAGAGTTTTTGTAGAGTCAATTACTCTACAAAACCAGCCACATACATACATGTCTGTATGTTTCCCTTTGCATTATGATCAAGCACTTTTTATATATGACGTAATGCTCTTCTTTAATGTAATCCATTCTCTGTGGCATCAGAGCAAGAGCTGTGGACACACAGGAAGAGCTAATGGCTGTCAGATGATAGGGGAGCTGTTTGGGGGTCAGCTGATTTTATAATGGGTTGAAGTCATGGGGTGTCAGAAGAGTGGAGACTCACCACAGAGCAGCTTCTATCTGCTGGCTTATGCAGGATCCAATAGTCAAAACCAGCCAGACCAGACAGCAGCTACACAACAAGAGCTAAATTAAAGAGACTGATAAGAATTTCCAAATGGCAGATGTATGAGATTTAGGACTGACCTCTGTAGTGTAATTTATTCCTAAAGTTTGGGAAAACTGTCTACTTTAAAGGGAATAAAAATTCTTCCATCATTTACTCACCCTCAAGTCATTCCAATACTATATGACTTTTTTTGCTTCTGGGGAACACAAATAAAGATATTTTGAAGTATGTTGGTAACCAAACAACAGTGGCACCCATTGACTTCCACTGTATGGACACAAAACTACTGAGACATTTCTCAAAATATCTTCTTTTGTGTTCCACAGAAGAATATAAAGTCATATGCGTCATATAGTGAACTATCCCTTTAATGTTGAAAGTTAATGACTTTAAAGGGGTCATAGCATATCTAGAATGTACATACATAGAATCTTTTTCATATGAAATTTTGCAAAATTATAACTGTATATACACTGATTTGGGCATTACTCTTGGGACCTAAGGGAAAATGTCTGCTCATTCCAGAGCAAAACATTCTTCAACAGACAAGACCCCAAATACTTGTTTTATCTTTAACAATGCATCATGTATTAAAGGGTGGGCTGTCAGGCATGACATTGTTTGGGTCTTAACCATCAGTGGAATGTTAAACATGCACATCTCAATCCTTCCTGTTATAAATAGTCTACAGCCATGACCTTCCCGTGGAAATATGCTGAATGTCATAGTAAAATCTTCTTGTCTGTACTGGAGATATGTATGCTGGGAGATTGTTGATGTGAGGAGTTCAGCCCATCTCTGGGCAGCAGATAAAGAGGAGCAAGGCCATCAGAATCACTGGGAATTCCAGAGGAGAGAACATCAGAGCATGTTGTGATTGTGGAGTGATTATTTTGTGACCTTCACTTTGGCCTTGTAGGAGTACAAAATGTAAAGATTCCAGGCACTGGCTGATCTCTGGCTCCTCAACACAATCTGCAGGGCAGGAGAACTGTAACCTGAGGGTTGAATAACCTGCCTTCAGAACATACTGGGTGCATCCTTTATTCAATAAGAGGTAGTTCTCATTTAGCACCAATGTAGCCTACTGCACTAATGATGTGTTCAAACAAAGCAACCACGATGCAGGACACACGCAATTCATGCAAATGCAATCTCAGCATTTTTATATAAACATGAAACACCAAATATTGCGTTCATCTGCAAAAGCTAAAGCATTTTTAAGATGCAATCCATACCTTTTCTTATTTTTCTAACCTTTTCTATCTTTTTTATATCGAATCTATAACTTTTGCCTCTATGTCACCCCCTCTGTTTGTAACACAGAATTGCAGGTTACTGTATGTACTTATCTTTATCTATGTTAAAGTCAAATGAATCCCAAACAACATTCCCTGGGAAATTGGACCTGACAGCTCAAATTACAAATAATTATTATAAGCTTACCATTGTAAATCAGGGTGAGGTGAGGGGACTGTTTTAAACACTGATCTGTTATGTACTTACTCAATAGCTGATTTTTGATCATTTTAACCAAAAAGTTGAGAACATTTGTTTTACAAAGATGTCTTCTGAGGAGATCAATATTTTCACCTCTCCTCAAAAGTCATTGTTGCTTTTGCAGAGAGAGAGACAAGCAGTGTGCTGCGCGCATACACATGGGGACAGCATTATCCACTCTGAATTTTCTTCAGTCATGCAGACTGAGTCAGGCAGAGCCGCAGGCTCCTCTAGGAGGTCTGTGTGTGCCATGTCACACAGACAACAGCTACCTGACAATACCCAGTTTATTCTGGCCCCTGGGGCTTTACAGCCAGGCTCAGACACATAATGGAACCATCCATCCACAAAAACTAGGTTGAACAGGACTTAAAAATATTTTAGGGGGCGGTAAAGCAAGTCTGTTTGGGGAAGAAAAACAAAGAAGTCACAATTGCATAACGTTAGGAATTTTTTATCTGTTTAATGATTTCATTTGAATAACCTACATTTCTGTATAGTTTATGTCAGCAGAGTTTAAGAGGCCAGTATTTTCTTTTGTGTTGCTATGGCAAAGGTTTGGTATGAAGAATGATGTCATAAAAAGACGCAGCAAGATGTTTCCCATTGCTTTGACACCATCTAGTGGTTTGTTAACTACAAAACTTGACTTGCCTTATATTCCATAACAATCATGTTTTGGAGTCTGCAATATAAGAGCATCTATACAAATATGACTCAGTGTAATTATTTAAAGACTTTTCTTAAAAGGCTTGTGGAGAAATTTACTCAGAAGTCAAAGAGGCTCAAAGAAAACCAACAAAGGAACAAAATCTGAATGAATCTCAATGAATCATCAATTAGTCTAGAAACCTGACATTTAAGTAATGCATTTAAATCATAGACATGTCACATAATAACTGTACAGCAAAAAAGACCGGCAACCATTAATTGTATTTTATAGCTTTATGTGCTTTTAAAGATTTCCCATAAATAACTGTTAAATGAAAAGTGAACTGTGTTATAATGTAGATAAATAGTTCATTTGCCGATATTATTCATAAGCCCATGCATGTTTGAGCATTATTATTTGTTGGCAGTCATAATAAGTCAAAATATTCTCTGAGGTAGCAATAAAAAATGGTTGCAATATAATTATGCATGTTTTGGTATTTATTTGCCATTTGGAGCTTTGGGATGAAATGCCACCAGTGCTGTTAAAATGATTTATTTAATTTTTTCTCTCTCTCTCTCTCTCTTTCTCCATAGGCAGTACAGGAGAGAAGGACAGGTCGGCTCTCAGCCATGAGGCTTTCCTGCTTATGGCAAATTCCCAGAATGACATGGAGGATTGGGTCAAAGCCATCAGACGTGTCATTTGGGCTCCTTACGGAGGAGGTACTTTAACCATCATTGTGATCAGCTTACAATGTATGACAGGAATGAGATTGTCTGGTGCTTCTGATTCTGTAGGTATCTTTGGCCAAAACCTGGAGGACACAGTACAATTTGAGAGGAAGTTTGGACCACGGCTGGCCCCTCTGCTGGTGGAGCAGTGTGTGGATTTCATACGAGAGCAGGGTCTGAAAGAGGAGGGTCTGTTTAGGATGCCAGGACAGGCAAACCTTGTCAAAGAACTCCAGGATGCTTTTGACTGTGGGGACAAACCTTTGTTTGATAGGTAAAAATCTAAATGTCCTGAGCTGTCATTGGAAGTTTGCAAAACACTTCTTATCAGAAACCATTTCATCTCCAGTGTTTGTAACGTTACAAATTCATTTAAATAGAAATGTTATTAAACATCAATAATAAGACACAAAAATGATTATATTCCTTTGATTAAAAAATCAGCTTACACCTGCATTCTGTGTTGGTCTGGTTTATGCTAGTTATTGTTGGTTTGGCACTAGAGCTTAGCCTAAAAATGCAGCAAAATGTAGCTAGTGAAGCTGGTACACAAGCATGGTCTTTGGCAGACACTTTAATCCAAAGCAATGTACAATTTGTCAGTGTGTGTGTTCTGGGAAATCAGCCATGCTCAACCTATTGACCTGTGTGACCTCTTGCAGTAACACTGATGTCCACACGGTGGCGTCCCTCCTGAAGCTCTACCTCAGGGAGCTGCCAGAACCAGTCATTCCTTTCAGCAAATACGAGGACTTTCTAACCTGCGCACAGCTTCTGCTCAAAGATGAAGAAGTGGTGAGACTGCTGATGTGTTGTACGTGTGTCAGTTAGAGCTGGTAGAAGTTTCCCTAATTCAGTTTCTTAATGCAGTACAACCTGAATTAAATGGTGACCCGGGTTATTGAAAAGTTAATTGGACTGTTGTTTCTATAATGAAATAACCTTGTTATCTAATGTTTCTTTAATTCCTAATGTGTTATGTCCCCGTGTGTGTTTTCTAAAGGGACTCAGTGAGCTTGTGAAGCAGGTGAACATTCTTCCTCAGGCTAATTATAATTTGTTAAAGTACATTTGCAAGTAAGTGACAACAAAGAATCCCAGTAAGCTTTCTTGTATAACCCTTACACAATTTAACCATGTTTCTCTTATAGTAAAAGTGTAGTAACCATGTTTTTTAAGATGAATCGTTTACCATTTGTATAACCACAGTTTTGATGCAAATATCACGGTTGCTATAGCAAAACCATGGTTAATTTGTGGTTACCATGGCATTACTATAGTTATTTTTATTTGTAGTAAACCCATGGTTACTTTTGATAATGTGATGTTTTTAAAATAAATACAAATAAATGATGAGTGTTTATTCACTGTTTTCATTCAGATTTTTGGATGAGGTGCAGTCACACTCAGCTGAGAACAAGATGAGTGTTCAGAACCTTGCGACAGTTTTTGGACCAAATATCCTTCGCCCAAAAGTGGAGGACCCCGTTTCAATGATGGAAGGTAATTGCAATCCTTCTTTGTCACAAACAGTGTCATAAACGACACACTTCTCCTTTCAGTTATATGGAATCTGAAACCTGTATGTTATCTGTTGTCAGGAACCTCTCAGGTCCAGCACCTGATGACAGTGTTAATCAGTGAACACATGCGACTGTACGTGGGGACTGATGGAGATGTTTCCTCTGAGCAGACAGGAAGTTGTCCTCGGGGCCAGCGCAACATGGCGCAATGGATCTCTGAGGATGAGATCCTGAACTGCTCACCAGCGAACCAGACATCCAAAATGGTTGAGAGTGTGTGTGGTAGTGCCACATCTTTAGATGTTACTGTAAGTGACCTCAACACTGCCAGGGTGGCACCTCAGGGAAAATCTGGGTTGACAGTTAGCCCCAGTAAACAGGCAAAGTCTCTACCCTCCTGGAAGTACTCCTTCAAGGGCGGAGGCACCCGCGCTCAGCCCGCAAAAATCGGGGGCTCATCTGGGGACATATCCAGCATGCCCAGTGCTGGTAACTGGTTGATGAACGGGCTTTCTTCTCTCCGGAGTCATCGGAGAACATCTTCGGGAGAACGGGTGGGCAAAGACTCGACCCTCTCGCATCGTCTGTCGACTTACGACAACGTGACCTCTTCCAGTCTCAGCGTACCCAGTGTGGCAAGCACACCCTGGTCCACATCCTCCTGTGAGATCTTAGTGGCTGACTCGGTGAGCAGTGATCCCTCCGGCCTAAACTCTGAGTTGTCAGTGGGAGGGTCTGTACATGGGCGGGGTGAACAGAGGAGCTCAGAGGTCACAGAGAGCAGTGAAGGGCTGGAGATGTGCGTGAGCAGCACGGGCTGCAGTGAGAATGGAAACGCTGAAGATGCGGTGAACGTCACAGGAAATACTGACAACAGAACGACAGCACTTAACAGCCTGGTAACAGAGTTGAAGGACGAGATGAAGAAACAGAAGATGAGCTATGAATTACGAATACGAAAGTAAGTTTTAAAGGCACAGTACATTCATGTTTGCATTAGTGTTTTGTTTTGTAGATATTGTTTACTTGTTATTTTGCTAATAAATAATAAATTATTTATGTAATAAATTAAGCTCAGAAACTGACTAGTACACATCACTTTCATATCTTTCCAGTAATAAAAAATTAATAATAATTGTGTGAACTTTTTTGTCATTTATTGTCGAATACATTTTTTTTGCATTTTGCAATATCACATGGTATATTTTGATGTACATTTAAAATGTAATTAAAATAATTCATTCTTCTAAGGCTGGAGGAATCAAGCGTAGCTCTGCGTAACCAGATGGAGAAACTAGAGGAGGAGATGGACCAGGAGAAGAAGAAATATCGTATGTTGGAAATCAAACTCCGCAACTCGGAGCGGGCCCGCGAGGATGCGGAGAACCGAAACCGCTTGCTTCAGAATGAGATGGAGGACTTCTTCTCCACTCTGGGAGATCTTACTTTGGGAACAAGGACGAGCAAAATCTGACCGGCCCCCGTGATGGTCCTCCTGACTGAACACAGAGGCTGTTTTCTGTAGATAGAATCTGAAATCTCTCTGCTCATGCATCATGGGTAGCCAGAGGTAATTTTGTGCTGTTTTGTTACGGCGATTTGATCAGCTATTATCATGTGTAGCAGTTCCACTTTTCACTCTGCCATCTTCAGTCTTAATTTTTAAAGGGACAGTTCATCTGACAAAGAACACACAATATTCACTGAAAATCTTGCCCTCTGTTGTAGCTTTCAAAATCAAATATGGTGCCTTTTAGTGCATCACATCAGCTACACATAGACTGAGTTTGGTGCTTTTTTTATTGTTATTTTGTCTGTTTTGGAGATGTCCTTGTATATAAAGGGCTCCATAAAGATACTTCAAAATGTTTTATTGTGTTGCACAAAACAGCATACAGGTTTAGAAATTTATGACAGTAAATAATGACAGAATTTTCATTTTTGGATGAACTGTCTCTTTAAGGTGCGATTCACTTATTGACAGTCATTACATTATTAACATAGGATTCACAGATAATACCAAAGCATGACTTTCCTGTCCACTGACTGTTTGCTGTTTGGCTCTCACAAAGACAGGTCATTACAATGGCACTGAATATCCTGTTAATGCATGAGAAATCCTGCTGAACTGCATCCTGATGATAATGTCTCACAACCTCTTGTTTCAAGTTTATACAACATAATATAAGTCGCCATATTCAAGCTGCATCCTAACCATGTGCCTGACACTACCTGACAGAAACAACAGTAGGTCAATGGCTCATTTAGATTGTTTAGACTGTTACACCATCGCACATCACAAATCATTTCAGCAAATCCCTTTATTGTAAATAAAAATGCACTATAGAAGATACTTAGACATTTTTTTCCTGGATTAAATGAGGTGACATCAACCAAACTGTACAACTGTCAAACTGTACGATGGTGAAACCTTCCAAAGTTATTTGAATCTTCAAAATGAACAAAGATTTTAGCTGCAGGATTGCGGAGTGTAGTATTTATTTAAGCTTATTGCAGTAAATCTAGAACTTTTTCTCAGGTGGTGCTTTTCTGAGTGTCTTTATATGTAGTAGATGATGAAACCAAGTCTGACATATACTTGAATGTTCCTATAAGTTTTTGTTTGTTTTTTGTAAGAATGAATACATGTTCTCATGGCCATTTTTCCTGTTTCCTGTATGCAGAAAGTGCCAAAGTAGACGTCTTCAGAAAGAGGGTATCGATAATACAATTTAAATAAACACAGTCATGTAATAAAATTACCGCTGTCATCAAAACAATGTTGTGCAATGTTGTGACTGTCAAACAGGTCTAATAATGAATGACCAAACACTGTGGGCATTATAATGTAGAAAGCAGCAAAACAAACCCCACTTTCAAATAAAATTAGTCAAACACATTGACAGACACCAAGCAAACCCATTTACAACTGTTTATTTCTATTTGTCCAGTTGTTATGATGTTAATACAGTTGAATTTCGGTAAACTCTATAAACGAGGTGCAAATCAACAAATCCTACAATAAAACAACTGCATCAGTTTGTAAAGGCTTATAATCCCAGCACCAGGACCTTGTAGTTCATGTACAGTGTTTTTAAACTGAATAATTAAATGGTAAGCAAGTCATGCAAGATACTGCCCACATTCTCTCCACTTTATTCTTTGTAAATAGAGAAAGCCAAACATGGACAAAGTCCTTCCAAACATTTTTAATTAGTTGAGTCTGAAATAAGATGGTACATTTTTTAGCTACTGTACATCATCTAAAATAACAGTCTACCTGAAAAAAACAGTGTGGCGGCAACAAGAACACTCACAGTTTGAGGTTGTGTAAGTGTATACATACTGTATGTACTGTATGTACATACTGTATGTACATATGTACATACATACAGCACATTCTCAGATTAATGCTTACAAACTATACAGACACTAAAATATTCCTAACATGTCACGTCTTCCAAATAAATAAAATGAAACCAAAATGACAGTAACACTGTATATTGTGGGCTTTATGGCATCAGTGTGAGGTAGTTCAGACTCGACTCTGAAACGGACCTTCTGTGTTCCTGAAGTGGATCATGTTAAGAAGATTCTATTTAGCAGGCACAGTAACTCAGACTTCCTGGACAAATTTGTAGTCTCGATGTCATTGACACTTGTAAGAGCACTTCCCAAAAACGCCACCAATATAAAGTAATAGCAAAATATTCAGTTTCCCTTTACCCTGTGCACAGCTAAATCAAAATAAAGGGCCAAACACCACGTGTCAACATCATTCAGATTCCCACAATCCAGTTCACAACGTTCTTATGTGCCATTTATTCTTATGGGGACAAAGAGAAACAGAAGAAAACTATGTGTATAATTACATCTAAATTTAGATGAACAGTTATACAAAAATAAATTAATCAGTAGCTTAAATTATTTTAATGGAATACGCCTGGAAATGCACCCATGTAGATACTTTAACTGGTGTTCATTCCAACCAGAACCAAATTGTTCTATCAGCTCCATAAATGTATGACCCCAAAAATTACACAAATATCCTGTTAATTTAAACTGGACTCAGTATGAAATTCCAAATGCAACACTATAACAATTACTACACAGTATTTGTGTGTGTGTTCTTTATGCGGATTTTGAGGGGCTAAAATTCAAATTAATGATGACAAAGGTGCTAAAGTCCTAGACAAACTAGAACAAAAAACACCAGACGCGCGCACACACACACACACACACACACAACATTTCACAGTCCAGCAAAAATTAATCAGCAGCAAAACTATTCAATAATAAAAAAAGAAACCCACCTAGCAAAATAAAATCAATGTTCATATAAAAATAATTTTGATGTTGCAAGCTATTTTAATTTCCAAATAAAACAATATTTAAATAAAATATGCTATGCACAAAGATGGAAAACATGATGCAGAAAAAATCCACCTCAAACAAGCTATGCCAAAATAACTCTACTACACTGATAACAATTTGTGCAATACGTTCATTTTAAAATAATATCATGGACATGTTTCTGGGGATTTCAACGTCCCAAGTGACCAAGAAAATTATACAATAACCAGGAAAACATTAAAATGCAAAATAAATTAATCTGAGAAAATATATTCACAATTAAATCTTACAATTACCTTTCAAATTCACTCTACGACAACATGACAAAATACTCTAGCTGTAGCTTATAAAACAAGAGATTTGCTAAGGAGCTCTGAAAATCTCATTGGCTAAGCCTGTTAGCGGCTTTGCATGACTAAAAAGATAAAATCGTGTAATAATTTACAGCATCTAAAACAGATCTCACACAACCCGAAATCAAGAATTTGCCTGGCCTAAATCTGATACCACGCCACACAGAGTGCTACTCCAGGGGAAGGTGATAGTCATCTGCAGCAGCTTAGAGGTCCTGCGGAGGCCTCCAGGCTGCTATCTGTGTCAGAGGTGACAGTGGGCTCTGTGGACATGGAGGAGATGTCATTGATGGAGGACGAGGAGGAGGGCTGGGGCGAGCCATTGATTACTGCTGCACCTGTGCTATGTAAAACACAACATTTAGTCAGCTTACAGTATGTGTGACTGCATGCAAGCACAGTGTCTGTATTTTGTGGTTCTTGGGTACCTTTACACAACACCAATATACTACAAACAGAAACGTTTTTCCTTTGTGATTTTTTTTGCATACAGGTGACGGTGTTGTCACACAGATCAATAAAAACAACTACAAACGCTGTATTGTGCATACTAGACCATTAGTTGCTGAACCCAGCTAACGGGGAACTTTTTCAGAACGTTGGCTGACGTTCTTTTGAAGTTATCAAAACATTCTTGCAGGAACACTAGTAGAATTATGACATATCAAAAATATTCTTCTTAAGTCAATGGAACATGTTAAAAAAGTTACAACGTTGAAAAAAGTTTGAATAACATTCTAATTACCAACCCATAATGTTAATACAAAGTTTAAAAAAACGAAAAAATTTTAAAGTTGCTAGTTTTAAATGTTTTTGTTACTTTATGTAAATTTTAGAGAAACATTTTTACAACGGCACAGGGATGTTAATAAATAGACTGAACACGTAATAAAGCATGATGTCACTATTTTTACAAATTCAAATTTTTATAAGTTTATCAGGCCCCCAAAACGCTGTTGCTGTGTAAAGTTGCTGTGTTAAAAATGATGTCATGTAAACAGCCCTCATAATACTGGTCCTGGAGACCCACAGCAATTCAGTGCAGTTTATGTTGCGCTCTGGTAATGATCTGATCATTTAAATCAGGTGTGTTCAATAAGCAAGACTCGTAAAATGTAATGGACCAGAATTAGAAGTCACAGCTTCATATAACTCATGTAAAATCATATATAAATGTATTTATACATAGCAGTTATATGTAACTGTTTGCAATCAAAAATCATCCTCTTAAAATCACAACCTCCACTTGGAGGTTCCAAAACTCCATTTTGGAAGCAAAATCATCTGTATAAGTCATTATGGAGGACTCATCTGTATGGAGAAACTTCTCTAACTAACCTAGAGGGGAGGGCTGACCTCGAATGACTCCGTTCTTCAGTCGTTCCTCCCACTCCACCACTTCTCTATAGATCAGCTCTGATGAAGACAAACACAATGACAAGGCCGTGAGAAATCAACACACAGAAGTTTATTTGCATAGCACTTTTCAAAGCAGCTATTCACAAAGTGAGACTTTTGTGTCTATAACGTCAAGCTGTCTTTGGTAATAAAAATAGAAAATTACGCAACACCTTTCTAACAATTGAAGCTAATTAAAGACCTGCTGAAGTGCCTTGAAGTGCACGGCTTTATTTGCTGCATTGACGGAATTTGACACGAGACGTTATGGCGGGACAAACTGTATGGCGGGTGGGTGGGACACATCAGATTCTATAGAGCATTTGATTGGTCAGAAAATCTGTCGAGAAGCTGAAATGCACATATAGAGCTTATTATTTTGTTTTAAAGCATGCTAATTTACAGATATCCTTAAGGCTAACATTTTCATACAAACATTTTATTTACATTTTTAATATAGAATTGAGATTTTTATGGGGACTAAAGCTTTGAAAACATTTTTTGAAAACATCTAGCACAAAATCAATGCAATTCTCAAAGTAACTTTTTACGCTGAAAACAGCTGTAGTAACATAGTAAGCTGCACTGGATGAAGAACCATCATGGAAACTGGCAGGGTTCGAGTCCCTCAATGTGTTGAAAGAAATATCAAGCTTTCTAATTTAAGCAACTGCCGTCAGACATTAAAACATGCCGAGGGGCCTATTAACGCTATTCAATCAGGTGACAAACAGGCAAGATTACCACTGCGTGTGCAGCAGGCGAATGTTTGTTCTAAATCTCTGGCACTTTCGTTTGCATCAGATTTCATTCAGTGAACTCTGTGGTGAATGCTACCTTTCCACTCGTCCACAGTGTGTTCCCTCTCATCCAGCTGTTTGTCTGTGATCAGAGGTGGTGGCTGCAAGGACAGATATGATCATATGTAATTATACTGATGACAACATGTTGAATGTGTGCTAATCTGAAAGATTAATTTGTCAAATTAAATTTATCAGGGCTTTAGCCTCCGGTCATTAACGAAAAGCTGTTCATTTGGGATCCTTCTGAGGATCATAAAAAGCTTACCGCTTCCACTTCGGATGGGTCGTACCACACGTTAATGTAGGGGTGCTGCAGAGCTTCATCCACAGAGATTCGTTTGGATGCATCTATCACGAGCATTTTAGACAGTAAATCCCGCGCCTGGCTTGCTGCAGAACAAATTGCAACCAGTACAATGAGTTAATGATGCCTCCGTTTTTAGAGCTCTGTTTTAGATTCCAATTTACACCACTTTACTGCAAATACACTGGACTTGATTATTAGAATTGTGTTGTTTTTCTGTGTCCTGTAATTCAACAAATACATTTCTATACATTTCTAAGTACTTACACACTTTTTGACACCTACATAAGTTACACACCTGCACATCCGAGTACAAAAACAACTGTTTAATCAAAGAGCTTTAAGTAGTCCTACCTTTCAGTTTGTTGTGTTCTGAATCAGCAGGAAACAGGACGTCCGGAAACAGCTTCTCAAAGCTGTATCCAGTGTACCGAGGTCTGTTCTCCACGTAGGTCCGTACAGACTGATTGAGTTTCATCATGAACTCCTGCGTTGGTGTTCCGAGCTGTTCTATGACTTTGTTCCACTGATCAATATCTTCGGAAATTTGAGGGTTAAGAAAAGTACACACAGGCCTACAACATACCTAAAATATGATTCTTTCAGGCTTACCACAAATGTTTAACATGAACAGTCATTTTATACGCCCTAAAGGGACAGTCCACCCAAAAATGAAAACTTTCCACCATTTTGTAAATACACTCACCCTCATGTCATTTCAAACCTGTACGACTTCTTTCTTCCGTGGAACACAAAGATATTTTGAGAAATGGGGGTTTTGTGTTCATACAATGGAAGTCAATGGATGCCACTGTTGTTTGGTTGCCAACATATTTCAAAACATCTTCTTTTGTGTTCCTCAGAAGCAAGGAAAGTCATACAGGTTTGAATGATGGAAACATTTTCATTTTTGCATAAGCTTTCACTTTAACAATGTCATTTTAACTAAAGTTTGTCTGTTTCTCAGAAATAAAGATGTAATCATTTTTATTTTTCAGTGAACTATCCATTAAAGCTACATAAAAGTGTCTTTAAAACTGGCACAGATAACATGGAAAATAATGAAAGTGTAAAAGAGAGAAGTGATGACTATGGAATGGATGGCAAAAACAAACAAACAACCAAATAAACAAAAACACACACAGGTAAGGATACGATCTGTACCTGGAAACAACACATTACCTCTGACCATTTCAGCCATGATACAGCCAACAGACCACACATCCACTGAAAAACCAAATGAGAGTGAAATTAGCATGCAAACAATGAAGACACAAAATGAGAACATGAAAGAAATGAAGGAATCGGGTGGGACGCAAATGATGCACGACATGCAGAACCTGACAGTCTAGCAGAGAAAGTCAGGCGTAGGCGCCTTTCAGAAACGCGCAAGATGAAACAAAGCATGCAGGAGGATGGGACGCAGATGGTTCACATGATTATCTCAAAGCTAATGTCTATGAATAAACCGGAAACATATTGCGTAAAAAGAAAAAAAAAGAATAAAATCACAGGCCGACCATGTCGTGACTCATCCAACTGATTTTGATGCAATAAAATCTATTTCGGTCAAGATGACAGAGCTAGCATGGGGAATAAATAGTTTAACCAATTTTTATTCTATCAATCATAAATAAAGGATGAATATTGATATTTTGATAGAATATTGAAATTCTAAAGCAAAAACCATCAAGTGAGTATGCCTTATAAACCCCCCTAAAACAACAGAGAGGTGAGCCAGGGAGTCACCCTGTCGATGACATACAGGTCTTAGTATAAAGACCCAACACATTTTCTTCATACTCATATATGGGCCATACTGGGCATATATAACGTGCCACACGTTTCTTCCTTGTAGACAAAAGTTGTCACTCAAAATGAAAACAGACGACTCAAGGATACAGTCTCTCCCAGGAAAAAGGATTTTGTGCCGGACCATTTCTGCCAAAATGCAGCCCACAGACCAAATGTCCACTAAGCGCGTGAAGCGGAGAAACAGAGAGAAAACGGTTAAGCAGGAAGTCAGGGGGTGTTAGTATTTACGCACTCTTGCATAAGTGCTTGTCATCGCAGTTTGAAAAAGAAATCGTTGAACAAACCATCACTCATCACAAATAAAACGAGCTTATATTTGATTAAAAAAAGAGAACAGAATACAGAATTCCTACACAGAATTTTCGTTGCTAAAAACCACAAAGCTGTTAGTTTAAGTAAAGCATCAGGGGGGTCTACAAAAGAGTGAAATTAAAACTGCAACATGAGAATGATATTGAACGTTAAGCATGCGCAGGATGTGCCAGCCGGGTATTCTGCAGCTTGTCAGCAGCACTGACCATTGGCTTGATATCCCATTCCCAGAATGACTTCAGGGGCTCTGTAGTAACGTGTCACCACATATGGTGTCATCAGCAAACCGGTGGCTGCTGTCCGGGCCAGACCAAAATCCAAGATCTTCAGGGTGCAGTCGGACTTCACCACAATGTTACTGGGTTTTAGATCCTGCAGAGTCACAGCACAGAATATTAGTCGGTTTCTGCATTTTAAGGTTCATTTCACAGAAGTTCTAATACTCATAAAAATATTTACATTTAATTTAACTTCTGTTTTAAACAGTGTGGACAAAAACAGTTTTAGATGTCAGCTACAGAAAAGTCTATTTTTGGTTTCGCTTATGGTGCTGGCTGATTAAAAATTAATCAGAAATGCAGATATAGTTTCAGGGAATAAACTGTCAGAATTAATGCTCTATATTTCCACGGTTTAATGTATATATACACGTGTATATGTATGTATGTACGTGTATATATATACATTAAACAAAGACGTAATACATAAATACATCTTCAACTTTAAATTGGAAATAACAGATTTTTCTTTAAATGTTCGTACGTTTTTTCCATCACCTACTGATAGATCTGTCAGAACAACATTTTTTAAGCACACAGCATTTGATTATCCACAATTAGCAATTAATTAAACACATATCTAATGTGCCCCAAGGTTGCGGTTTCTAATGACCTTGCGCAATGAGATGAGATTCTTTCTGTAATCAATAAAACGACATAAAGGTCTGTCATCATATGGGTGCAGACAAAATTTAACGTTTACGATGGGGATAAAATCAAGGTGATCCAGGACTACAGGACAGGAGTGTGATGTTTACTGAGGATCACTTGATCGCTCCTCTTCTGTCGCCTCTCCGCACGTCCCTGACTCAACAGCGCAATGCAGTCCACAGCAGCAGCAGCTGCAGTCAGGCAGACAGGCAGGCAGGCAGAGGTCTGGCTTTTTGTAAGCAGCCCAGGGGATTGAAACCCCTCCCCCTCCCTCACCTTAACTGATTATAAAGCTTTTCACCGTCAGTACAACCTCGGCTGCGTGTGGCAGTGTTTTTGTTTAGGAGGACGGGCACAGACCCTGTGGATGATTCCTGCCGAGTGGAGGTGTTTTATTCCGCACAGCATCTGGTACAGCAGATAGGACAGCCGCTCGTGGTCCAGCTCCATCTGAATGACTTGGCAGAGGTTGGCGTCCATTAACTCCATTACTAGGTAACTGTTGTTGGGGAAGGGGCGGGAAGGGGAGGGGCAAAAGAGGGTGTGATGGGGGCGGGGGGCAAAATAGGCAGAGGAAGGGGAGGGGTGGGTGCATGCGGATGTGACCGAGAAGGAAGAGTGCATATTTAGCTGTGGTCCGTTTTTACGGAGCATTACAAATGTAAAACGTCTTACAATGAATGTTACATTTAAAGGTACTCACACATCTTGAAATTCCTCTAATGTTTTTTGTGGCGTGAAAACATTTAAGAGGCCTATAATCTGGAAAGGCAAGGAAGAGAGGATATTTATTAGAGTGGATCTCCAGCCCTGCTGGATCTGTGATTGGTTAAAACAATTCTCACTACATGCAACACGTTTTGACCTATTCTGGATGAACTTACGTTTTTATGATTGACACATTTCATGAGCACCAGCTCTCTGTATGCTCGTTTAGCATGAGTCTGATTCTGAAAAGGTCGGCTAAGTTTCTTTATAGCCACGTTTCGTTCAAGGTTGTGGTCGTACGCTGAGCTAGAGGAGAAAAGGATGCAGAGATCATATGAAAAGACGTGATGACTGTTATATCCTTGATTTGAGCAGGACAGGATGAATCTGAACTCTGGAACATACCAGACTATTCCCTGAGCCCCTGAACCAATGGGCCTTAGATTTTGATACCGCTTTAAGACGGTGAATGTTGAATCACCCACATCTACGCTGTAGAATTCTCTCTCTCGCGTATTTTTGTTCATGGTGATGTTGATATCTGTGCATCCGAACGAGGCAGACTCTAACAAATCTAGACCACAAACAACAACACAAAGGGAAAGAGACAAAACTAAATACAGTATAAAATTGCAAGAGTTTCTGCAAATGTTTCAACCATTATTACATAATTTGTAGGACAGTATCTTTGTGTATCTTTATGTCAGCGTATCTTTTCGCCCAGCACAGCAGAATAAAGTGAAACGGCAGCACTGAGCGGCCAACGAGCCTCTTTTTGGCTCTGGGCTTTATCTCTGTGTCATGAAAAAGAAAATAAATAGAGCATACAGCTGTTAGAAATACACAGCACCAAGCATCTGCAGTAAGAGCAGGTTCCTAATGGCTTTTATAACTGGAGATCATGAAAAACAGTAATACTAACAGCATGACCTAGTTCCACAGGAAAATGCTTCCAAAATCTCAAAGCAAACACTGTTTAAGCATAAAGATAGAATATAGATAGTATTTTTCTGACATGTCACACACAATACAGAAAAAAAACACAACTGCCTACAGTGACAGGAAGCATCACCAAATGTGTCTGAACATGAATGCCTGAACAAATGGAATTCTGAATCCATAGCAACAGAGAGAGACTTTGGGAGAGATTTTGCCATTTGATTCTTCTCGACAACCCTAGATCAGGAGCTATAAGTGTAGCGTCATATGTATCAAACACATACAGTTATACAAGCTAATGTGAACATTTGAATACAAGTAATTTTACATTTTTAATCTAGACGACACTGTACTAGCAGGGATGCACCCCACCAAACCGGTTAACCAAGTGACGTTTTTCCATCTTAATCAGATCTTAGTAACGGCTAAGACTAGTTGAAACTAAAGTTGTTTCTTCTAACCAGTTTTTTTTATCTTGTGGGATGACACACGTTCGAGATCATAATTGTACTATTGCTGTGCTAGGCTAGGAAAGCAACCGATTTCCCAGTTTATGCAGAAACAACACACAAGCTGAATATTTCATATACTGCTCGTTCAGAATGCATGCTGACATGCTGTCAAGATAAAACAGGGCAGGCTTATTAGATACTATGTAAACAATAACCTGCGATACATTTGGACAGCGATCGATAATATCAAAATATAATGCTCTGCTTAAATTTACCCACATTAAAAGTATGTTTGTGTACAGTGGGAGCCTGGCGATACGAGCAGTTTGACAAATAACACTGTAACCACGTAACCCACGGAGCCCTAATCATTTATCGCTACATGTTATCCAACCCAGAGCTCCAAACAGCGACATTATTGATCCAGCGGAAACAAAATCAGCTGTGGTGTATGCAGACACCCTCCCCCACGGCGAGACAATACCACGCTTTAAAAACACCTTCAAACGCTCGCTTACCTGCTGCGATCAAAATATAACCGGCGCTTCCTGTATCCTAAACGCCAGTTGTGTCCCCGATTCTTCGGAAGCGATAAGGCGAAGGCTCCGTCGATTAATAATCGCGCTTATTTGGCTAATGGTTTCGACAACATGACCTCAACGTAATGAAAGCGCTGTCTTGCACTGGCAGCAGGCCTCGCGTGCACTGCGGACTACTACATGCGCTCTACGTCATCAAACCCACACGCGCTTCCGTGCCTATTCATAGTACGGCTGTTTATGTTTCTTTTAATTTGAGTATTTCTACAGGCTAATTGTGAAACACAACGCAATTTCCGTTTAGGTTTTCATGGCTGAATAAGAAAAGCCAAATGTATTGTACACTAAACTTAAACAGTAGACTTCACATTGTAAAGAAAGATGATTCTTTTGATTCCTCATTTAATATTATAGGCTAAAATAGACATTTTAAACAGGGCTATAGCGCTAACATCAATTTAACGTGGTAACTATAATTTTCTCCGATTGTTTATTTTTATTTTATTTACATATATATTGAAAACCATACCATACACGCCAGCGGTATGATATAAAAGTAAACTAGTAGAATATACATTTCGTTAAGGCAGTGTAATTGGGATAAAGCAACACATATTCGGTGCTTGTCTTAGTTTAAGCGACTAGACCTAAGGAACCACCACGCGCTTACAATTTGAGGGAAAAACTAAGACTTCCCCGTGACCTGCCACTGCTCGCTTAATCCAGTTGAGCTCTTTAGCTTGTAGTCTAAGAATAGTTCTTCAATTTGCAAAAAGTTTCTAGGCCTGACGGACATCAGTAGCTGCTTAGCGATTAGACAAGGGAGTAGCTGTAATGGTTGTACAATATTATGCATGTACAGCATTGTCACACGCTGCGGTTGGTAACAGAAGGTAAACCTAACATGTAGTGAGGCGCTGGACTAAAGTGGGTGTGCTCAGGGCATCATAGAGAGACCAAGACTTTTAAACATCGCATGCTTAAAGGTAAAACCATTATTTTTTTATTATTTTCGTGAATTTTGAATGAATAATCACATTTAGTAATTCGTGTGATTCTTATGATTTAGAATTCGTATGATTCTACGGCTATGATTTCATTCGTATTTGTAATGATATTGCTTTTCAAAAACACTGCTCTCAGTCTACATGACCCAGACTGTTAACCAGTCAAGATGGTCAGTCAGCTGGTATGATAGTTACAACATCGCTTTACATTGCATATATTAATGTAGCTGAATATGTTTTGTAGTTTCATTGGAAGAGCATCTGTGCTAGCAATGCTAGGGTCTTGGTTCAAATTCTTGGGAAAGCATGAATCCCAAATGTGTTTCCCGGAATATAACCTGCTTTGGATATAAACATATGCCAAATGGATATGGCAAAGATTTAGTTAAGAGATAAATATGTAGCATATAGAAATATGTATATCTAAATCAGTGTTTCTCAACCGGGTTCCTCAATAAACATTTAAGGGGACATCAAGATGACTTAAAATAAAACATAAAAGGCAAAACAACTGATAATTACGATAATTCTTATTGTTTGATTATTTTATAACAAATGTACATCTTTCTAGTTAGGCCAAGCCGAAAAATGTTTTATTGGGTAGAAATTTACCCAACAGGCCAATCTATAATTTATGTTGCAGATAGACAATGTAAGAAGTAATAGATAAAAACTTTGCGAAATGAAAATTTTGTAAAGTGGCGCTATATTCTATTTTTAACCATTTGTGTGCTTGCAGTGGTTCAGGCTAAACTAAGCTTGCCATTTTCGCCAATCCACAAAAAGAAATGATGGCTCTATGTATACACCACCTCAGGTTCCCGAATAACCCTCTTTGCAGTACAAGGTTATGATAAAAGTAGCATGTTTCTTTGGCTAGTCCAGACTTCTGAAATTCTGTCTGATCTGGTGTATTGAGGCCGTAAACAACCTCAGGTTTTAATTATGAGCTTATGTGTTTTTACATTTGGGTTATTGCATTGAAAAAGTTTTGCTGTGTCTTTCTTACAAAGGTGTTACGTTAGTCTGTTAACGTTTAGTTTGTGTAATTAACTAGATGTGTAATCCCTGTAGGCATTGGCGTCTAGGCCTGATCGGGTTTAATATAGCAACCCTTTCAGGAGCCAAACAAAAACAGACTGATTATAAATCCGCATTTGTATGTCATGCATTTGTATGTATCTCTTTTTAAAAAAGGCATTTACTGTAATTATTTTCTTATTACAGTAAATGCCTGTGTGTATATATAGATATATATATTGCTGTTTATTTGTCTATAGAAATATAGAACTTGAATACTCCAGCAGTACAAGCAGGAGTATTTATCATGGACTGCTGTCCTATAGCTGTTTGTACATTATAGTACACATCTTATTTCCCAAGCTGTTATTTGTAGGTTTCCACCTTGACTTGCAAAAGATCTGAGCCAAAGAAAAACCTGAAAATATTTTTGCTTTGTGTTCCATTGATCTGACAGTGTAGCATTTTAACCTGAGATGTTACAAATTATTTAAAAATAAACAAAAATCCGTTATTGAGCAAGCACAACAGACAACTCTTTACCTTACCCTGATTCACAGTGGTAAATTTATAATAATGATTTAGCATTTGAGATGGTGTGTCCGATTTCTTGGGGAATGTCCGTTTGGATTAATATGACTTAAACATACTTAAAGAGAAGTACGTAAGCTAACATACCATTTCTCGTTTTAAACAGAGATGGCGACAGCGAGGCAAAAGTTACTATACGGACTGTAAAATATCAGTTTAGGCCAAATAATATTCCGGTTGCAACAAATGTATAGTCATGAGACTAACGTCGCTGCCTGACGTAGGTAACTCTGTCTCTTGGCAGATTTACTTGCGCAGTCACTGGAAATACCTTGGCTGTTATTCAAGTCCTGGCAAAGTATGGACATCTGATTATTTCCTGCTTCTTGTGCCAGGTTAGCAAAGTAGTTTCAGAGTTAAAAAGTGATTATGTTTGGTTAAAAGTTTATGCAACAATGAATGATATTCAATAAGCCCACAAGGTGTTTAGAAACGAACAAGCAATGTATACATTTAGTGTAAACATCACAGTCAGATTAAACTCATAAAAACCAGCTAGTGTAAATGAATGGTGAATTGTGATTTTTTTTTAAATTATGCTTTATGATTTTTTTTAATGATTTTGGCAGTACATGTGTTCCCTGGGAATCGAACCCATGACCTTTATTTATTTATATATATATATATATATACTTAGAGAATTTATAAATATATATATATATATATATATATAATATATAAATAAAGTATAATATGTATATACAAAATGTATAATTTGAATGAACTGTAAGTCACTTCGGATAAAAGCATCTGCCAAATGCATAAATGTAAAAAATAAATGTATTTGACTCATGACTCAAGATCATTATGTAAATAACTTTACATTATGTACCAGGGAAAGTTCGTAATAATTAGTTTTGGTATGAACATGCACATTTGCAGTGGACTGATGGGGACTCTAATTATGTAAACTGAAATGGCTCCCCCTGGTTTCCATGTTGAGTATTTACAGAAACATCAGACTAAAACTAATAAACCGTTATTCTTAAGCACCAGTATTGTTCTATACTAAAACAAAGAGTAAACATAAACAGAACTAGGTATAGATTATAATTAATTTTTATAATTATACATTTTTTTAAAATAGTTTTTAATAATTACTGACCAATTGTTTATTATATGTTTATTATTTGTTTATTAATAAATGTAATTACACAGTGGATAAGGAAAAACAACCCATCCTAATGATGGTTTTAAAACTAAAAGGATATAATTTAATTGAGTTAAGTATTTGCAGTTCAGCTTGTTATTCTCAAAATATTAAACTTAAAAAATAGAAAAGGTTTATGTACAGTGCGATCTGCAGTGCAATACAGCCACCGCTGCAGGCTCATTTGACTTATGCTTTTGATAGATGAAACCACAGTAAAGCTGCAATGAGTTTATTCACCTGTAAAAGACCAAAAAATGCTAGTTGATTTAGTTTTACACGTCACAAATTGTAAAGACAATATTACACAATATTGTCGTGAATCGGTATAGATGAGGTCACAGTCCCAGGTGATCATTGCTCCATCTTTAAGTATCCATCTCTCCTCCTCCATTAGCCAGTTTGCTCGTGTGTCTCCTTCTCAGGTATCTGTCTCGCGACTCTGCAGGATGAGCAGCACGTTTGTGACCCTCGCTGAGGTGCTGGAGGCCAGAGGAGGACCGCTGGAGGAGGACGAGGTCTGGTCCCTCCTGCTGGGCTCGGCGGAATCACTCATGGACCTTTCCTACAAAGGTAAAACGCAGACCCATGCGATGTTAGTTGTTTTCCGCTGGTGAGAACTGCAGTCAATGCAAATGTAAATGAATGTGGCTCTGTTTTCTAGGTCACAATATCTGCAACATTATAACTCCTGCATCACTGCTGTTGTCGGCGACCGGCACACTGGCATTTAAGAACTGTGCTATGACAGATGAGGTGTGTGCCTTTACAGCCCCTGAAATGCTGCAAGGCCGGGCCATCTCCACCAAGCTGGCCATGGAGAAGGTCAGTTTTTACTTCAGCGACATCATGTGGGTATTAGATGCTTAGCTTGCATGCTAACACATCTGTATCATAAACGCAGTGATCGTTGTTATTTGCTATTGATGACACGAAGAAATGGAAGAATTTTCATTTGTGTTTCACAGTGAACGTATCATTTATTTTCTTTCACAGTAACAATTAGTTCAGTGTGTAATGCCATGTATTGTTTAGCTTTATATTGTTTGGTGCATTAAATGCATGACAAAAATGATAAAGAACGTTAAGACTTTTTATAATATTGGAAAAATGCAGTTAAAGTATAGAGTTTCGTTTGCTGATCTCTAAATGTTAAGCTAAAAAGGAATTAAACTTTGCACATCAATATAGTATTGTATTTATTTCCTGAATTACAAAAGCCTAAGAGTATAAATATCAACAAATAATCACCCACTTCTTAATTAATATTTAATATATTTTAAAATGTAATAATTAATCGGTCCACCTCTTTACCTGTGTGTCATTTCTTTCAGATAATAGTGTATTCACTTGGGATGACTCTCTATTGGTCAGTTGATTATCATCTCCCTCAAAACCAGGTCAGTGTCACAGAAATCCCATGACACAACACAATCACGAAATTAGTTTTTTTTGTGAAATATAAGCTCACCTTCCATGTGACAATGTCTTGGAAATGATTTATCTGCTTATTTAGCCCATTCAGCTAAGTGACTCTCTGAATTGCCTTCTCCTGAGCATGTGTGAGGACATGGCCCATCGCAGAGCAAACCTGAACTCCATCCTGGAGGTGTGTGAATCGCATCACAAAGCATCTCTCCTGCCTCCTCCAAACAAAGTTATCAAACAGCTGGTGGAGGACGTCTTCCAAGATTCTGTGAGTTACAAAAGATCGTTTAAGAATCAAAACTTGCGTCTCATAAAATCTCAAAACCCAAAATTTGAGATGGTAGCTGATAAAGTTCATGAGATCTTCATTCCCAGGTGGACCGAGCTGCTTTAACTGAGAACGTCGTGCAGTTGAGTGGCAAGAGTCAGATGATCAGAGAGAGACTTCATGGTAGGAGAGCAGTGTTGTTTTTACTCTTGTTGTTCTGGTTACTACGATTTAAATATGCTTGTGAAATCTATGTGACGTCTAAATTAAGAAACAGCACTATATAAAGAAGAATGTAATCAAATTAGTTAGGTGAACTAAATATTTTTAACATACATTAAATGCAACTGATGCAACTGATTTGATCTTTATAATTAATCGTTTTAATGCTAATCCAGACATATTCCTTATACTTGTTTATGCTAAAAATCAGATTGGTTCTACCTCATAGGTTTTACCAGCATGTGCGTAAGAAAGCAGCAATGTACCAGTAAAACAGCGTACACAATAGGATTAAGGGTTTAACTTGTTTAGAGTTTAACCCCCGAACATGGGATTACAAAAAGCTGTAATTGGCCCTAAACGTGAAGGCTTGAAGGCAGAATGGCAATGTAGACTGTAGCATGTTTTTCATTGGTGGCTTTCCAGAGGTGCTTCTGTGTTTATACAATTTAATATGTAATGCAGTGAAGGTCTAGGTAGTGATCAGGTCTCCTCATTGCGCAGGTAAGCGTGGGCCGTATCCTGGTTATACAGAGGGGAGTGTAGCTACAGGAGAGACGCGCAGACTATCACTGGACTCTGATCCAAAACAAGGTGAGCTCCTACGTCTGATGTTTAGCATGTAGCATTTGATTTTATATTCGCTAAATTCAATGTTGCTGGGTAAATAATGTGAAATAATTGTTAATTTGTACAGATTTTGGAGCTCTTGGGTTTTTTAATCTTTTTTGAAAGGTCAATTCCACTCTAGTTCATTTGATTTTCAGGAGTTTTCCATCACCAGAAGTCTTGGTCCCTCAGAAGTAGACCTAGTCAGCCCACAGCCTATCAGGGCCTTCCGAACAGGTTAGCAGTTCTGTTATGCACTTTTAAAATAAATCAGCTGTCAGCTGAAGAACCCTGTGCTATTGTCAGTCTGTGACGGAAGGGAGTGAATTCTTTGGTATCCCAGAATTCCACCCGGGCTTCACCAGAGAAGAAGCACGAGTTGTTGGTTGTCACAGAGTTCGTATCTCAGCGTTCCCAATAAAGGTGAAACCCAACCTTCAAGTCCCTGTATTAATGTCAGTGAATCTGCAGTCGGCCTCTCCCAAAGGAAAGCTAAGGTATTATTGTGCTCAGTGTATTAGAGCCTAAATGTATTATGCTTGGTCAATACAATACTGTATTACATATATTATACACTTGTATTTTATTGTTGATTATCTGTCTTTGTGTATAATTGTAGGGTCTTGGCCCTGAGTTTAGCAGAATGACTGATGAACCTCAGATTGTTCTAGAGCTGCCTGGATCTATAGTGGTAAGCTGTGTGTTAATGTGTACTGCGACATATATAATATGCAAATCAGTACTATATATACAATACCATGTATTCAGTATTTTTATTAAGAGGTTTAATGTGTACAGTTTTACTGCATACTGTGTGGCACAGTCTGTGTGTTTGTATTTATCCTTTTTCTCTCGTCCTCTTTCTCTTGATTAATGTCTACAGTCAAAGAAAGGCAAGTCAGGCTTGTCTCAAAGGGAAGTTAACGTGATCATGCCAAATGAACAGTGTGTGGCAGTGAAATGTGACCTCAGGTCTCGTGGGAGAGATGTCTTTGACATGGTTGTGGCTCATGCTAACCTTGTGGAGCACTTTTACTTTGGCCTTGCTTTCATTGATGGTAATGCAATTCTCGTGTATATGAACAGTATATTTAGTAAGAGCAGCGTTGATATAAATACATTCACAAAATAGGTTTCAGAAGTCATAGCTGTACTGTGATAGGCTAGGTTTAGGACATCTAATCTGAGGATGTGCATAAAAAAAACAATGTATCGTGAATCAAAACTTCTCAAAACAAGAACAATCTAAAAACACACAAATTTGTGGCAATCCACAAACGTGTGATAATTTTCAAATGCCGATTCAAACATTTATGAATCAAATTTGTGAATGTCTGCGAACCATATTCTGATATAATTATATTATTATGAGTCTTCTGACTCCATAATTAATTTAAATTGATATTAATGTAGCTTTCCAGAATACAGTAGATTGAGAGAGATGTTTACAGTAATATTACATTGTGTATACATGTTACAATATGCATTATACAAAAACAATATGCGTATACACATTGTCCGAGTGTCTTGCGTTAAGTGTTTAAACCTTCATTTACGCTTCTCTGATGTAGATGGTGAATTTTTCTTTCTGGATCAAGAGACAAAGATCTCAAAAGTTGCTCCAGATTCCTGGAAGAAAGTGGCATCCGTGACATTCACCCTTTTCCTCCGTGTCAAATTTTTCCCCGATGACATTTCCTACATATTGTATGTAGAACTGATTGCTGTAACGTTTTTATTGTCTTGTTTCATTTACAATATCTCTATTCGTCATCTGTTTAATTCTTGCTGTTTGCTGTCATAAAGACATAGACTGACACGTCACCAGTACTATCTCCAGCTGAGGAGGGACATCCTGGAGGACAGAGTGTTTTGTAACGAAGACACCGCGTTGTTTCTCGCTGCTCTGGCGCTGCAGGCTGAATTCGGAGACTACATGCCTGAAGTAAGTCATATGTAATGAACATTCAGCGTCCATCAGATCCAGCTACACAAGACATTCAGTATGCTGAGATATTACACTGATGTTTTCAGGTGTATGGGAAGACCTATTTCCAGATGGAGCACTACTTCTCTAAGAGAGTTACAGAGAAAGTGTCCTTGCCCTTTTTAAGGGAGGAATTGCCAAGGTTACATGCCAGTAATGCCCAGATGCTTCCAGAAGAGGCTGAGATGGAGTTTTTAAAGGTAGCTGCTTTTGATCTTGAATCTTGACCTCAGCCTGTAGTTGTTTGCTGGTCTTAGCTGGTCTCCTCAGCTAAAAGGGAAAGTTTTCAAAACGTTGGCTAACAAAAGTTCTTAAAAATAGTTCCTGCAGTAATGTTAGTAGAACGCTATTTAATCATTATTTATCAAATATTCTTAAGTTGTTAGGGAAACGTTTTAAAACTGTTACAGAATTTATAAAAGCAATAAGGTTAATACAGCATCAAAAAATGGATGTTTCTTGAACATTCAAAATAACATTTTTTTAAGTATGTGTTACTTAATGGAAACGTTAGGGAAACATTCCTACAACCTAAAATTGTTACATAGGTTGGCCAAGCTGGTGCTTAGCTAAAAAGTGACACACAACCCCTTTAAATAATCTCTGACAAAGACAGAAGAATCAAATATAACCAACAGCATAACCTCTGTTTAATAACTCACAGTCTTCAACACCAATGTATTTAATGCTTCATTAGATTGCACAGCAGCTACCAGAGTATGGGGTCCTGTTTCACAGAGTTGCCCGTGAAAGGAAACCTGTTATTGGAGAGCTGATCTTGGGAATTTGTGCCAAAGGAATTATGGTCTATGAAGTCAAGAGCAATTGTCGTATGTTAAGCCGCAAATTTCATTGGTCAGAGACAGACAGTCTTTCAATGAGTGTGAGTGTACAACTATGTTTTGTGTACTATATATATTGCATGTTTATATCAGGTTTTTGTAAGTTATAAAATGGTTTTAATTTTTCCATTGATTTTGGCACAGAGAAGAAAGCTCACCATTGAGTGTAGCCCGAGTGGAAAAAAGCACTCGTTTGTGACTGAGAGCTCAAAGATCGCACAGTATCTCCTGAACCTCTGCTCAGCCCAGCACAAGTTTCACAGTGAGATGACCTCTCGTCAGCTGACCTACTGTTTGGCCTCAGGTGTGTGGAAATACCATTATCCTTTTAATTCTGCATTATTTTTATGTCACATTATATTATGTTTCTAATTGCAGTTTTGTTTGCTAATGTGTGATTATTTTAAAACTGCAGTCCGTCTGTCTCCATGTCTGTTTGAAATATAATCTTGAGATATAATCGTTTTCTTTACAAGTCAAAGTTAAATGAAGTCAAAAGGCAATTACCTGGGAAATTGAACCTGGCAGCTCAAATGATAAATTATTATTATAACCTTACCGTTGGGAATCAGGGTAATAAGACCGGTTTGAACACTGATGTATTGTGTACTCAATAACTGATTTTTATTTTATTTTATTATTTTTTAACCAGTGAAGTTACAGATTGCGGCTTTGTTTTGTGCTTTTACAATCTTGACTCTGAATGCCAGTAAACTGAATTTTCTATGTGTTAATTAATTATTAGTTATATTTTGTCTTAGCTGACAGCGTGGCTAAATACACATCAATCTGCCGTGCTCGACACAATCAAATTAAGAAGCTCTCTTGCTCTGAGATTGTGCTCAACAATATTGGCTTGAATGCCTTACCGAACGACTCCATGAGCAGATCCTGCGATGACCTGTCAGCAAAGATTGGGATTCGAATACGGCAGCAGAGCGACAACAGTTATATTCCTGAACAGAGAGCTCTGAGTGAACTCAAAGACCAGAGCCAGAGCTCCAGGTCTGTCACTGTCCGCTGGATTCTCTGGTTGAAATTACAATGCAAGTGCTAATATCATTATTAAAGCCCTCTGCGTTGACCTGTTCTCTCCACAGCCCTCCAGAAACCTGCAGTCCTCCAATCTATCGCATCATGTCCAGCGTCTCTCTGCAGAAGCAAGACTCTGAGGCGCATTCCACCACCTCGTCTATTAGAGGTACAGAGTGTGAAACTATCATGTGAAGTCATAATCATTACATCATGCCTCTTCCCAGCTAACAAGGAACTTTCTCAGAACGTTGGCTAACGTTGTCTTAAATTTCTCTTAAAAGTAACAAAAAATGTATATCTTACATCAAAAAGGTACTTTTTAAGTTTTAAAATTCCTAGAACGTTCCTAGAACATTAAGAATAAATTTTTTTATGGTTTTGTTACTTCATGGAAACATCATAAAATTGTTAGCTGGGTTATTACATGCCGGGTGTTTCTATAATAGAGCTAAACTGTTATAGCATTGCACTTCGTACGCAAAGGTCATGGGTTTGATTCCCAGAAAGCACACATACTGCTAAAATGTATACTCTGAATGGTTTATATAAAGATACTTTGTGAGCAATAATTTACAATAAGTGTTGAACTTTTTTTTCTTTGTTTGCAGTGGACACTCCCACAAAGACAACCCCAGAGAGAGAAATCATATGCGTGACTCTTAAAAAAGATCCTAAGCTTGGTTTTGGTGAATGAAAATAAATTATTTAATGAAATATATTTAAAAATAATATTCTGATTATCTTTGACCGTCATCTTTCTCCTAAGACACTGAAATGTCGCTGTTGTTCTGAAGGTTTTGTAATAGTTGGCGAGGACAACACAGGGAGATTAGATCTTGGAATTTTCATCGCATCCATTGTTCCTGACGGGCCAGCTGATAAAGACGGCAGAATCAGACCAGGTAAAATTCTGACCCGCTTCTCTCTTGTATTCTAAAACAAACTAAAGAAAAAGACTTTCAGCGTGTTTTGTGTATGTTCAGGTGGCCGGCTGATCTCTCTGAATAAGATCAGTCTAGAAGGAGTGACGTTTAATACAGCTGCATCCATACTGCAGAACAGCCCAGATGAAGTGGAGCTCATAGTGTCCCAACCCAAACGTAGGTCTTTATCATTAGATCTATAGAATAAACCTTATAGTTCCATGTTGTTTACATGGTCTGTCTCCAGGTCTGTGTGTTATTGTTAATTGACAAAGCGAATTATTTCATATTTATTGATGATAGAGGATTTTCGGGACAGCAAGACCTCTTTGGCTACATCAAATCTCGGGATGATGCTGGAAAGAGGCTTTGATTCCCAAAGCACCCTGAATGCGGAGTACAGGCCTGTAATGGAGGAGCTAGAGGAGACCCTCTCCAACATCATGGCTCCTAAAATGGGAAAAAGACTCCACGTACCTGTAGTGCGGATTCTGGACATGCAGGTGTGAAGTAAAGCACTATAGTGTCCGGTTTATCAGTAAACATCTGATGGGAAGCCCAACTAATCTGTTGTTCTTCCTGTGCAGGACGAGCTGTCCAATACCTTTTCCAGCTTCAACCTAAAACAAGGTGATGTCATCTACGTCGAGCTCAGAAAGATCAACGGCAACTTGGGAATTAGTGTTGCTGTGAGTTTCTGATTCGTCAGATTCGTTCAATTTTAGATTGCAAGAACATTATAGGAATGTTATTCAAGCTTTTTAAATTCTGTAACGTTTTTAAAACATTCCCCTAACAACTTTAGAATAACGTTTTGATATATGATATATAACGTGAGGAACATTCTACTAACAATACTGCAAGAACATTTTTGAGAACTTTGAGAGAACTTTGAGAGAACATTAGCTAACGTTCTCAGAATGTTCCGGGTTAGCGGGGATGAGTGATGCCATGAGTGACTATTTAATATTTAGGGAGGAATCAACACCAATGTGCGTCATGGAGGAATCTACATAAAAAGCGTGATCCCAGGAGAAGCAGCGGATCAAGACGGAAGAATACAGATCGGTAAAGATTCAGCGTTGCATATTAAAACGCATGACGTGGCAATCAAAATATTCTGAATTAATTTTTTAAAGATGTGCTGTATATGTGATTTTTAGCATGTTCCATATGTATTTGTCATCTCCTTGATATTATACAGTACAGATGACTCGGTGTTCTGGTTCAGAGGTGTTTATAACATGCAAATGAGCATGAATATGTAACATCCTGATTGGATGTGAGTCATGATTGATGTTGACAGCCTGATGATGTCATTTGTATGTGGCAGGTGACAGGCTGCTGGAGGTGGACGGCTGTAATCTGCGTGGCGTCACCCACAGGCAGGCGGTAGAGTGCCTGAAGAGAACAGGGGAGGTACTGTCACACTCATTTAAAAGGCATAGGTCACTAAAAATTAGAAATCATCATTTACTCATTCCAAACATATGCTGTTATTTTGTTTATAGAATACAAAATGGAAGATATATGAAGAATATTTACACAGTTTTTGCCATACAACATTCAAAATGTTACATTTCAGATATCAAATGGCTTTTGGTTGTTGGTTTACATGTGTGTAAAAATAATATTTTGTGTGATACTGTAATTGCAACTCTTGTGTCAAGTCAGTGCTAGAAATTGTCTAGAAATCACATGGACTGCAAAAGACAAAGTAAAAAAAAGCACTTCGGTCTTTATTTTTGTCTGGGCTAATAAGATTTTCTGGGATATTACGCTGAACAGTATCATCACACTGACACACTGTAACACTTAAGCTGGCCAGTCTTCACCCCTTCACACTGATTAGATAACAAACCTTGTGCCAAACACACATGACTGTGTCTCAAACTGACCTCACAAAACCTAACCTAAAGCTAACAATTTTAGGTTGTACAAATGTTTCCCTAATGTTTCCATTAAGTAACAAAAAAGTTCTAAATGTCCAGTTGTTTTTTCGGACATGATGCCTTCATGCTTCTGTTTACTCTTTAAAAAAAGTCATATGTTTAACAGTAAAATAGCCAGACATATTACATTCAGCTCTGCTTAAATGGCTGTTTTTTCAGATTGTGAGCTTGGTTCTGGAGAGAGAACCTCCAGTGGTGCTGGACATTTCTAGTTCCTCATCCACGCTGGAAAGACAGAGATCTCCTTCACCCCTCAGTGCACAGAGCACGCCCACCCTCCGGAGGAGAGGTGTTGCCATGGAAACGCCCTTGTCTGTCAGAGCCAAGGTCTTCAGCTTTGTGTCAAATGGTGAGATGGGGCTCTGAGAGGGGGAGAGTCTGCTACAAAACATTTCAAGTGAATCTGACAGCAACACTCTGCTAACTGTCAGACCCACATAACTCAAAATCCAGCCAAATCTAGATCTTGCCCAGAGGAGCACTGTTTTTCTT
>JAZGTJ010003009.1:0-38221 GCA_036877575.1 Botia almorhae
GGAACGTCAGGGGTATTGAGGGAACATCAGGGGTATTGAGGGAACATCAGGGGTATTGAGGGAACGTCAGGGCAGTGAGGGAACGTCAGGGCAGTGAGGGAACGTCAGGGGTATTGAGGGAACGTCAGGGCAGTGAGGGAACGTCAGGGGTATTGAGGGAATGTCAGGGGTATTGAGGGAACATCGGGGGTATTGAGGGAACGTCAGGGCAGTGAGGGAACGTCAGGGCAGTGAGGGAACGTCAGGGCAGTGAGGGGGCATTAAGGGGGGACATCAGGGCATTAAGGGGGGACATCAGGGCATTGAGGGGGGAAATTAGGGCATTGAGGTATATGGTATTGCCTGATTTTATCAGTCCACATCTCCATGTCCACTTTTTGCTACTTTCCTAAACTGTGTTCTTTCTCTCATCCTTGTTTGCGTTTTCTCTTCATCCGTTCCCTCTCTTGCTCTGTTTTCAGAAAGGGAAGATGAAGGAGGCAGCTCAGCGGTATCAGTATGCCCTGAGGAAGTTTCCAAGGGAAGGTTTCGGGGACGACCTCAAGGCTTTTCGGGAGCTCCGGGTTTCCCTCTATCTCAACCTGTCCCGTTGCCGCCGCAAAACCAATGTGCGTTGACACTGATTAACTAACAACAGCCTAACATTGCTATGAATATTGTTACTATGCCAACCATCAGTGGAATAGAATTAGGAGTGACTCCTTTATTCTGTATACACATGGAACAATAATGTAGAATTCACTACTGCAAGAAAAACCTCACAAAGTTTTTCACTCACAAAACTCTTTAGCGCCCAAAGCGTTTTAACAAATAGCAAAGGGCACTTTAAAATAGATTACATATACACTTATCTTCCCCGCCAGAATAAATCTGATGTCTAAATTCAAAAGAGCCTCACTGGCTGTTTATAAAAGTGGCCTTAGAGCAATTGCATAGCAGCTTATTTGAGTGTGAGAGTGAGATAAAGAAAGAGAGTCACTATGTGTCTTGGTACATGTTTCCTAATTACACAGGCATCCTGGAAATGTGATTCCTAATGGCCATTTTAATAGGATCTGCCGTCATTAAACATTTAAAGTGCATCATTATGGCTGGCAGTTTCAGTCCTCATTGAATCTCTGACCTCGATCTGAAGGACGAAACAGCAAGTGTCTCGTGATTACAGACTCACACACGAAAGCAAAATGAAGGACGGAGTTAAAACGTGACCGATTGTGTGCACAGATCATGCTGGAATGCAGTCGCACTAAACGCTCTCATTGGTCTGTTAAATACAATGTCAAACTTTTCTCTGTTCAGATTGATTGATGGTCCTTCTTGTTTCCTCTGCCCTCCCTCCTGTTTCTCTCTCTCTCTCTTGTCTTACTCTCATCTCACTCTCATTTCACACCTGCTCTCTGCAGGACTATGGCATGGCTGAGGAGTTTGCAACCAAAGCTCTGGAGCTTAAGCCCAAGTCCTACGAGGCATTTTATGCTCGTGCTAGAGCCAAGAGAAGCAGCAGGTAGGACATCTCCATGCCACGTCCTTATTTCCTCATAAACTAGTAAGCTGCCCACCTATGCATTTATGCCACCTTCTGAGATACCCCATTTGTACCTAGAATCGAGGGAACATTCATTGGCAATGGGTAAGTCAATCCCATAATGCATTGTGACAAATTCATTGTATATAGCAATACATAAATTCGTTTTTTTACATTTTATGCATTTAGGAGGCGCTTTTATCTTAAGCGTCTTGCAGTACATTCAAGCCGTATATTTGATCAGTATGTGTTCCCTGGGAATCGAACCCTCAACCTTTTGCACTGCTAACTCAATGCTCAAAGAACTAGTCCCATCAAGTTATAAATGATTTCACCACGTATTTTTGTGCTTATTAGAGTAATAAATCCTTCATTTATCAATGCACTGATGTCCGAATCAATCGTAAATAGGTAAATGAGTGTCTCATGGCTAAACAGAGCTGGGATATTACACTCTTCTTGGTAGCTGGAAGCATAAAAAGAACCAGAACACGTGATACACAAGCGAATAAGGTTTTTTTGAGGTTAATAAGTGAAGGGCGTTTCGGTTCTTCTGAGTTCTCTGGGTGCAGGTTCTGTGTGGGCCAGCTTATTGGGTTCCATTGTGGTTAAGGATCCAGATTATATAGACAGCTGCCCACGTAGGCGTAGACAGTGAGTCAGCTCTCTAGGTTTGGAGACAGCGTACAGTATTGTAAAAACATATTCATGTTCTGTATTTTTGCATATTTTTACACTGAATTATATCTTTATCCAAAATCTAAAACCATGAAGGCATAAAATTTAGCCCCTTATGAATGAGATACCTCTGTTGTGTATTTATTAAAAAATGTTCTATAACAACCATTTTTAAACCATATTAAGATGGATCTGCTTGTAAAGTATGTTGGATCATAGTCTTGCTGTATGACCCAATTGCTCTTTAGCTACAAACTGATGACATCATTCTCTTGAAGAATCTCTGATATGGAGTAGAATAGATGCATCTCTCAGTGATGGAAATTGAATTGTCCAGGCCTTGATATAGCAAAACATCTCCAAACATCACAGTACCTCCACTGCAAGCATGATGTTCTCCCCATGAACTGCAGTGTTTGGTTTTTGCCAAGCAATGACCAGACCCCACATCTACCAAAATGATTTATCTGTTCATTCAATATTGTTGTCAATTCAAATTCTCATGAAGGATCAGGAAATGTCCTTTTATAAATTTGTATAATTTTGCGTTTACTTTTATACATTTATAGTTTTTTATGCATTTTTGTTTGAAGGGTTTATGAAATTCAATGTAAATGATTTCTGTGGGCTATATATCCGCGTCAGCTGATTTGTAGTTGCTCATTAAGTTATTGCATTGGTGATGATTGTTTTCAGTTCAGTGTTTCAGTTATCATTCTCATTTTCTGTGTTTCTTCACCTCAGGCAGTTTGCAGCTGCACTGGCTGATCTCTATGAAGCCACCCGTCTGTGCCCCAGTAACAGAGAGATCCGTCGTCTGCTGGCGCGAGTGGAGGAGGAGAGCCAACACCTGCAGCGCCAGGGTTCCAAACACCCCGCCTGTCACGCCAACCCCTCACACTACGAGGAAGACCCGAACGATGATGACGACGATGAGGAAGATGACGATGATGATGACGAACACGACATTGAGAGTTTAGAGAAAAGCCCGGACAGCCTCAGCATTAACATGCTGCAGGCAGATGAAGAAGAGGACAAGCGCGAGCAAGATGCCTCGCGGCAGGAGAAGAGGAAGGAGAACTGGCACCAGAGCCGCACTTTGCCTGACTCTCTGTGCCTTGCAGTATCAGACGCCCAATCTGCTGCCTGTGCAGCCGCTCCAGGTCGTGCTGCCCACCGACGCCTCCCGTCCAGGCAGGCTCAGAGCATGAAAAACCGCGAGTACAGCAGTTCACTGTACACCGAAGGCAGGACGCCCCAAAGCGCCGGTTCCAGCCCCATGCCAAGCCGCCACCGGCCCACCTCTCTCCGGGCAGGGCCCTGTATTGACATTGGCCACCTTGGCGCAGAGCACAGTGTCGAGAGGGGCACAAGAGAGGGCGGCAGTCAGTTCGCAGTCACTTCGGAGGCCGTCATTGAGCCCAGGGGGGAATTTTGCCGGAGCAGCAGTGTCAGAGTTTCCAGCTCCTCCAGCGGGAACCTGGCTGAAAACAGCCGCGTGCGCAACTCTGTTGCTAGCGCCACTGACAGTGCCGCTAGGCACTCTGAGCATAAGCCACGCCCCTTTATGGGTGTCACTGACAAGACTGCACGTTTTCAGCAGCAGCAGCAGCAAGGTCACCATGGCAACCTGGTGTCCGGTTACAGCTGGCAGGGATTCGTGCCAGAAGGGCTTGTATGTCACAATGTAGGTGTTGTCATGAACCCCCATGCACAGGGACCTGGTGACCTGCAGTACCCCAAAACAAGTGATTATCAGGAACCAATCCATAACAGCACACACACCTCCGACTTCCACCAGGAGAAGTTTCTTCCTACAGGGCCTGGATACAAAGACAGTAACCCTGTACAGCAGCACTACAGTGAGACGAAGCACAAGCAGGCCAGCCTGGCCCGGGACAACCCCATCCTGATCAGCTCCATCAAACCCAAACGCTCCTTCATTGAATCCAATGTGTAGCTACAAGCGCAGACTTATGCTAAGAACAAAATGATTTACTTATGACTTAAATGCTTTCATAATTACCACCCCCTTTATAACTGAGGACAGAACTAGGAACGCTGAAGCAAAGTGTGAGTGTGTGTAGGTAACACACAGATTGTCACTCACCTCTGTTTAGACCTGCAGCTTTAAAAGGTATTTAACCACATTTTAAGGCATAATGCTGCATAGACAAATACAAGAGAACAGAGATATGATTCAGGTGATTTATTAATGTATTAAGATACATGACCTGACTTTAGACTTCAGTAAGGATGCAGGACCTCTACAAAAATGATGACTGTTGCATACAGTAGGATTGTAGACAGGTCGTGTGTGTATTCAAATGCATCTCCTGTGTGTGTGTGTGTGTGTGTGTGTGTGTGTGTGTGTGTCAGGAGTGTGAAGGGTGTGTGTGTGTCAGGAGTGTGAAGGGTGTGTGTGTGTCAGGAGTGTGTTGTATTCATGGATTTCTCTGTACCTGCTCACTGTTTGGACTAATTTATTTATGGCTTTGGTTGTCTGATTAAAACAATATTATATTTTCTATATGTTATTTTTGCACAGCTCTAATGTTATGAAATACCACTATGATTGTAAGATGAACTGTATAAAGGAGACTTCAGCTTTACATGCGTCTGCCAAACCGCATTCAGGTTTCTAAAAGAACATAGATGTTATTTCATATGTACATTATTTGCCGTTAATTTCATGTATAGGGCTGTTATGTATTGTATTTGAATATGTCAGCATCATATACAACAATAAAATCCCGCTATACGACTTCAAATATTTGAGTTTATTACATTACCATTTGAAATGAACCATTTGAAAAAAATGTCTTTACTACATGGATTTGACTGTAAAGCCAGTTTATTTTAGCCAGATTAAGAATACTGTGAGCAGTGCTTGCTCTCCACATCTGTGGGACTTGTTTGGCAATCACCATGCAGAATAAACTACCGCCCCGCTGCTTAATAAGATGCATGATTTATTGTGTAATACTACAAACGGGGTGGGACTGGTTATGCACCATAGTTTAATACATACGGGTTATGAGCAGTACCAATAATAATGCTTGCCTTAGCAAGCACCCCTAATTAATTTCATGCCAACACAGCACACTGTAAAACGGTTTATGATTTTACTGTGGAATAGCTTTTCATCTCATGGCAGGTTTATCAAAACAGCCAGTGGCTCATGTGAAATAAGGTTCAAATTATCCATAAAACAGGAACGCATGGTAATTCGTTTTTAATTTAACAGTGCACATACAATATGTACAGTACTATACATAAAGTATACAATAAATTCATGAAATGCAGGCTTAAGCAAATGCATCCATTAATGCATATATTATTCCTAAGAGCACAGAGTGTTTAAAGCTACTGTATGCTATAGTATTACATTTCATCATATACAAGTATAATTAATACCCTGTAAAGGATTAGTAGCAGCATACAAATTGTACAACTCAACTTCACAGATCATCTGAAGAAACAAGATTTATACTGCAAGTGGCAGAGAAACACAACAGAAGAATCATAATTATGCGTGAGAAACATGAGCTCAAGAACTGTTTTTTTTCATCTGTTTATCTTAAGTTTAAAGTGCTGAATGTACAGCATGCAAGTCTAAAACCCAACTGATCTCAAATCAGCCACAGGACAGCCTTAAGCTTCTAGCTAAGATGATCCAGTTCAATTAAGAATGCTGATCAGGGGTCTTTGTAGATACAGAGGCCTCAGTTAAGTGAACTCCAGTCTCACTGGTCTGGGGTCAGTATTATCATACTCTAACAAAGAGAGGTTGGTATTCACTGGCTGTTGGTCCAGCGGAAAATGGCCATTTTGAGAGTGCGGTTGGGTGTCAGAAGGGTGGTCTGCAGGGGCAGGTTGGTCATGGGGCTGGTGCGGCTCTTTGTGTTGATCCAGCTCTCAATAGCCTCCCGTTCATATGAGTAACCATCTGCAGACAGAAAACAATGGTTTAAACGGCTTGCTCTTATACCAGCCAAAAATCTGCAACAGATCTGCTTATGTAAACCAAATAACATTAACGGGTAACTGGCAAGTAACCACAGGCCGGCTGCTATGAAGCTGCCATCACGTACAGATCAGCAGCTGGTTATGCTCAACTAAACAGCTGCAGATGAATAAAAAGATCAAAAAATAAGACTGATTGTAGTTCAGCTTAAGGATCTCTCAGACCCTCTCTGACTGACAGCCCATCACTCTCACCTGCAGCAATCACCGGCTCCTTCATGATCTCGCGTGTGATTGGACAGAGGTACTCGTCAGGAGTGCCATTACAGACGGGAGACATCTTTAACTCCTCGATCTTCTTCATGATTTTACTCCGTAGGCCCAGAGAGTCTGAGAGCACAAGAACATTTTAACACCACCCAATCACATCCATGAGAGCTTAGATGATAATGTAGCTGTGTGGACAGATTATAGTGCCGTTATAGTAAATATCAGCACAGCTGCGATTAGCTACTGCATTTGGCATGCAGTGTTGTGCCTATGGCTGAAACACATTTACATGAATCCAAGTATCTCTTTACATCTATGTATCATCATTCGCCTGTATAGAAACCATTAAACACAACAGGACTGGCGTCATGGTGGGCAGCAAATGAAGATCTGATCACATGTGATATTACATGAACTATAGAGTGATTTTACACAGTGAATCGTGATGTCTTATGGTTTGTTTTTCAGAGCTGAGATTTCTTATGTAAACAGAACCAAAGCAAAAATAATCAGCTTTAAAACACACAAACTCTACAAGTGTGTTACATAACACAACACACAAATCCCATGTTTACATTAGCCACAATCTCTAGGATTAGGTCTTATTTTGGCCTGTTTTTCCATGATTTTTCTAAAAAACATCATTCAATCGCGCTTTCCCGTTGGGTAATGTAAGGGGCACAAAGTCTATCTCACCGTTATATAACTACCCAAAACATGGCAGCCGACTGAGGTCATATTTAGGAGTTAACTTTCCGCAGGTCATTTCTGCTTTACCTGCTCCAGCTCAAATGTGTATATACACCAGCTGACACACAGAGACAGCGAGGGATGCGTTATGAATACAGATATTGAGTGTCATGCTCTGCTCATACCAATGTGCAGCTCTGAGCTCAGGGTTTCCTTGGTGAGCGCGAGCAGCTCCTCTCCGTCAATGTTATTGGATTTAAACGCGTCAATCACAGCTTCCAGCCCATCCTCCCGTAACCATGCCAACACATCTTCCTCAGACCACTCGCTCACCATCAGTCTGGAGTGACCTCGCAACTTCCTGTCTGTGAGACAGCAACAGGACGTACGCTGTTAAACCGATATTACGTTGCTAGTTTATTACATTGTAAAATGTTGCTAGTTTGAACAGTGGATGCTTAATGAAACTTTATGTAATTTCAGAGCTACAGCTAATGCATTAAATATGAGGATGTTCTACACCATGAATCTGCCCAGGATGCAGTCAGATCATGAGCAACACATTGCTTTCCTAGTCTGTGTGCGTGTTTGCTGCATTATATTTGGTATTCATAATGCAGGTCTCCTCAAATTTCTGCCCTGCTGTCTCCACACGCATACGGTTAAACCAGCTGAGTATGTAAAGCTCACAAGAGCTTACAAACTGCACTGTGTGTTTAAACTCAAGGCTGCAGCCGTGATTCATAACCCTAGAGAATCTGAAGGACGAGAGAGAGAGAGAGAGAGAGAGAGCGAGAACATCTCATTCAGTTTCCGTTTTGTGTATTCTGTCTGGTACTAGATTTCTCCTGTGTCTTTGACCCACAGCGAGCAATTACTGAACATGGTTAGCTGTACAGAGCACACAATATAACCAGCAGAAATCTCTTTGGGGAGAGAAGCGTGTTTTTCTCCTGAAGCTAGATTTACATTTATGTTTCTTGCACACTGTTTTATCTAAAGCGACTAATCGTACAGTGCATGTAAGGTAAACATATTTTAAACATTTGTGGTCCTTGGTAATTCTAGCATCATGTTGTACCTGCTAAGCTACTAGAAGTTGGCTAAATAGAGTTTGTGTTACTGTTTTTCCTATAGTAATCATAAGTAGTTTTAGTTACTGCAAATCTATAGTATAATTCTATCAAAAGGGTCGAACCGTGCAGTGTGGATTTCTCCTACCTTCCTTGCTGGAAACTGAAGCAGCTTCATCTGAGAAAACAAAGACACCAAATATAATATAAATTTAAGATTAAAATGCCAAAGTTGCACTGTAAACAACAGCTTAAAGGGACAGTTTGCCCAAAAATGAAAATCTGTCATTTACTCACCCTCGTGTTGTGAAAAATGTGAGATTAAAAAATACATTTTAAAATTGTGAGTTTAAAAACTTGAGAGTAAATAATGACAATGATTTGGGTGAACTGTCCCTTTAAGCGGTACAACAAAATCAGTTTGGCTTGTATTTTTGTTGTGGAATGTTTGTTTAGGATTTTAAAAGTGAGTTTTCTCATTTACAATTTACTGTTTGTTACTTACAGCCAAAACAAACAAAGATACTCAAAAGAAACACAAACTCACCAGGAAGAGATTTGCCTTCAGTTTCAGGAATCAAAACAGTGGAAAAAGTAGAGAGGTAGAGAGAGAGAGAGAGAGAGAGAGGACACTGTTTATGCCATCACTCTCTAAATAAATAAAACAGCTTTTTATTGTACCAGTGCATATGCTTTTTGTTACTTTTGCTTTCTGTGTATTGGCTTTAGAAATCATTATGAAAAGATTTAAAAGTTTTAAAGCTGAAGTGTGTAATGCTGTTATGTTTCTCCTATCACAGCTAAATATGCAAATGCAAGTAATCCGTTGGTAAGCCAGTTTTCCAGGGAAGTGTAAACACTGTGATGCTTATAAGACACCGCTCTGTTTGTTTAACTGTTCCGACCAGTCTGGCGCAGCACCATCAGCATAACCAGTCGCATGAGTTTGGGGCAGAACTGTCTGTTTTTCCGACCAATGGCAGGCAAGGGGACTGTTTTGCATTAAAAATGCATTAAAAATGTATTTTCAGTTCTGTTTTAATGTTGCCAGTGTCAGAGAAAGTACACACTTCAAGTATTAAAAGCTCAGTTTCTTTAGGAACCCACCCTGAGCAGCGCCACCATCCTCCACCCTCCAGATGTTTACAGTCTTGTCCATTGATCCGGTTGCGATGATGGGGGCCGTGGGGGAGAAAGCGCAAGCGGTCACATACCTGCCCGACAGGATGCAAGACCAATGACTGCATCTCTTACATTCAGAGTAAAGACCTGTTCTATACACCAGCATGCATGAGAACTCACCTGTCGTGCTGGTTAAGCGTGTAGAGTAAGACCCCTTCATTCTGCAACACAGAAATGATTATTATAAATGTATGAAAAGTTATGCTAATGACTTCCAAGTGGGGTGAGCTGTCAATCATTCTTTATTTTATTGGCTGGGCACAATATATGATGAATATGAATGAGACTCACAGCTTGATACACCGTCACGGTCTTATCCACAGATCTGTGGGAAAAGAGAGAGCGACATTTAAAGCGAATGAATCACACGACCCTTCTACAGCCCTTTATGAGCGGTAAAGCTGGGCTTGTCTGTCTGCTGACACACGCTGGATATAAACCTCAGTCAGAGCAGTCATATTTATTTTTGCTCAAATAAAAATGAGTCAGTGAGGAACATACATGCACCCGTCTAGAGTGGACAGCTTTAGGGTCCTAAATAATTGTAATGTAAATTTTATAACGTCCTTATTGTCTGTTTACTGACTGACACTTAGCTACAATGAAAACATACTAAACAGACTGTCCCCACAGCCTGGTTTTTATTATGAAAAATTAATACGCTCTCTACTCTGAGCAAGACCCATAGCGTCACTATCATCAAACACTACTTGCTAAACGTCATTTAGAACCATTTATTGTGTAAGTTCAGAACACCATCTAGTGGAGAAAAAAGGAACTTTCTTACAAACGTTGTACATAGCAAAATTATTGTTTGTACCCATGGTATACATTTACATTTAGGCATTTGGCAGACGCTTTGGATAAAAGCGACTTACATTGCATTATACTACACGTTGATCACTATACATTGAGTATGTGCAATCCCTGGGATCGAACCCATGACCTTGGCATTGTTAACGCCATGCTCTAACCACTGAGCTACAGGAAAGCTACAGGAAAGATACATACAAACATAAAGCTGAGACAAATATTAAAACAGAAGTGCGGGGAGAGTAGAAAAAAACTCAAGGATCTTGAACTATGTACCTTCTCTGATATAAATTAATTTTGTCCCATTTATAATACGATTATGAGGAATCAGGAGTTTTAAAGGGCTTTATTTATTAACTATAAACATAACCTATGTCATATGGGTTAGAGTGATGTACAGTGGTGTCAGTATTTTCATTTTTTGGTGGACTATCCCTTTAAATATTCCTGTCTAAAGAGAGCCAGGAATATTTCAATGTGAAAATCAGATTCTCTCTCAGATCTCAAGGCTGTACTGCATATTGAATGGATTTTACTACCCATCATGGTCTAATTTTTGTTTGAGCCACAAAATATGTGGCAGCTCAGTGTCAGAAAACACTGCACACGACAGGAAATACTCAGATGAAATGAATTAGCATGAATTTCACTGACCCTGACACCAGCATCTGTCCATCAGCTGAAAAAGCACATGACAGAACTGGAGCAGACTGACCCGTCAGAGTGTGAGCGAGCTGCATCTTAACACCTGTAGAGCAACACACATCTTTAGTGATACACACATCCACTGATACACACGCATCCACTGAAACACACACCATCAGAGACACACATCCATTGAACCACACACCATCAGAGACACGCATCCACTGAAACACACACCATCAGAGACACACGCATCCACTGATAAACACACACACACACACAGGTTTGTTTGACAATATAAGTGAGGAAAAGCAATAGACTTTCATTGATTTTATAACAGGCTAATGGTATTTTTTAACCCCAACTCTAAACATAACACTCACAGAAACATGTGCATGGCATTAGATCATCATCATTTAGTATGATTTATAAGATGCATTCGTCATGGGGACCAAAAATGTCCCCACAAGGTCAAAAACTACTGGTATTACTATCTTTGTGGGGTCATTTGTCCCCATTTACCAGTACCACACTCACACACACACACACACATTCACAGAAAGTGAGGAGGAGAGGAGAGCAGGAGAGCATCAGATGCTGCTGGTACCTGCAGAAGACACACAAGAAACAATCCATATCTTCAGCAAACTGTCCTGTCCACATGATGCCAGACGTGACTGAACACAGCCATCTGAATCTGTAAGAAACAAACAGCTACATTTACATTCAGTTTAATTCAAAGTGACACCGGATTCATTCCAAGACTCATTTTCAAGTTTCATCTGAAGTGTTGTTGTACAGTTGAAGAAAGGTGACATAACAGGGAATAAGACAATATCTTTGATATGGCCTCTGAATTCTAGCTGTGTCCTGCGGGCCATATCACAGCCTACAACATCTCAATGCTTTAACAAGCAGAATTCATTCACATAAACGGAGAGAAACAATTGAAGTCAATGTCAAGAATATGAACGAACAGTAAGAGACGAAAACGCTTTGCAGCATAAAACGTGGTTAGCAAAAGTGTGAGCAGTGAGGGTGAGGGTGTTTTTCGAGTGCTTACAAGGTGTTTATGCAGCAGAACACCTAAATTCAGTCATGATAAAGTCAATGATCACTGTAGTGAATCACTGTTTTTGTTGCATAGCAACGGTCTCTTATTGTTGTGTTGTATTTTATAGTGGAGAAATGGAATTTCATGAACAATTACGATTGTAATTTTTATGAACAATGGACAAAGTAATAATTTTTAAAGTAAATGTCAAAATATTTATTTTAGCTTCAGCACTATAGTAGTGCCTCTCGTGCCTTATTGCTTATTTAAGAAAACCTAAACCAAATTTTAAACCATCTTAAAATAACAATCACGTCAGGTTGCAAAGCTCTTGTAGTTCTCAGCACTTCAGTGTTACAAGTCAAGATGTTTGTAAAATTCAGAAAAAAACTTAAGCAGAGCAAAAGTTAGTCATTCCCACCCTTCAGTATCTGAGGAGCAAATTGACAGCAGGAGACCCCGAGGTCATGAGCGTTCTTCTCCGCATGGAGATGGTTCATACTGAGGTCCCACAGCCTTAGATCTCCATAAGTGGATCCACTGATGAACAGCTGGCCACACGGAGTGAAAGAGCAAGCCACTATACTGGTGTCAGATACTGCACTGGTCCTGGACATCAGAATACATGCAGATCAGTCAGGCTGTTCTGAGAACAGTTCTTATAAGTAATAAATAAAAGAATAATTGTCTTGCTCAGGGGCACAATTAACCACACTATAGGATTATATCATAAATACCATTTTATATATTTACATATATCTGCTAATGTTTTGTACTTGCGCAGGGTCCTGGCGGTAAAATCCCACAATGCGATGGTCCCATCTGACCCTCCAGACACCAGATAAGACGAATCAGGGGAGAAGGCGCAGACCCGGACGGGGCTCCTGCCGGGATGCTCCAGGACGGCCTCGATTTCCCCGGTGTCCATCGCCCAAACCACGGTGGTGGCATCGGTGGAGCAAGAGGCCAAGTACTGGCCGCAGGGGCTGAAACAGCAGCAGTGGACCCCGTACCCATGTCCCGACAGCGGGGAGAAGGGCAGCTCGCTGAAGTCCCGGGTGGAGTACACGCAGATGGTTTTATCAGCCGAGCAGGTGGCCAGCAGAGAGCTGGAAAATGCGCAGCCGTTCACATCATCCCGATGACTTTGTAAGGTGCAGATCAGAGACACCATGTTGATGGCTGTATATCTGATCCCTTAAAATATAAAGCAAGGAAGTGTATAACATTACAGACAAGAACTTTCAGATGATTTGTTTTCTTTCAAAGCTAACACTGTTATAATAATATTTATTGCAATATAATAATATTTATACATTCAACCCAACAAACAACAATAATAATAGCGTTATTTTGACACATCTGAAGTCATACCCAGACAGTATTATAACAGTATCTATTATTATATTTAATAATATAGTATTGTATTTAAGCATACTTCACATATATACTACTATAATGTTATAATGTGAACGGAGTACCTCCTGTCTTCGCTTCCTGGTGTAGTCACGTGACTTTCGGGGCAACCCACGTGGTTTTTGTTTATTGTGGGGCTGTAAAGTTCACGTCACCTCGTATGTTTATAGTTTAAGATGTAGCCATATTAACAAATTAACAACCTTTTTGTGCTGTTCAACTAAAATAAAAAATGATTAACTAATTATAATATACTTGTGATACTTATGCCATGATATTTACGCTTATACCCACGAGTAAGACGAAAACATAGTTAAGCAAATCAACGAAGTTTCCAGAATTGTACTTTTTTAAAAGCATGCATTTCACTTGATGTTTAAATCAACATCAGTAATGATGTTAAACTGGAACTGTATCCTAAAATGAATTTAAAAAATTCAGCAGAAGCTTATTTTATAGTTCTGACATTTGAATGTAGTTTAGAAATAAATCTTAAATATTTGCCTAATCATTAACGATGTTCATACATGTATAATCGAGTTAAAAAGTATTTTTACCTTAACAATAATTGATCAAGATTACAGGTATTTAGTTTCACATTAAGTACTGTGTTCAGTTTAGTAATGAAGTACAATTACACCAGTATAAAGAAATAAATACCCATTAGACGCTGTCTGGATTTAAAAACATCCTTTTAATAAGTTCGTGCCAAACATACACTCGCACAAACACGCGCACACACGCTCGCACACGCACGTACACACCCACTAGTGAAAAATAATGCTTCTACAAAAAGAACGCTACCATTTGTTTCCCACAATATCTTTAAATAAAATAACTTCAAGTACTCTGACGCAGGTACAAAAAACTCGGTTCTAGCTGCCTCCAGTGGGCCGCGATGCACGCGTGGTCAGTGAACGCCCGCTGTCCATCTCTGGCGGCTCTGGGGTCAGGGATACTGAAGAACACTCCGACAGTTTTCAGATGGGTTCAGATATGAGTTTCGTACAGTATGCCTTTGAGTGGAGGCCTTGATGGGTTTTAAGAAAACAATAACATTACAAAAACGGGGAAAAAACGAAACGAAACAAAAATTGATTTTCCCTATACCCTGTTCTGAAGGGTAGGCACTACTAAGATCAAGGAAACCACAGTGTTTTGTAGAGGATATGTATATACTGTACAAACAATAAATGTATATTATTAATCACTTTAAGACTAAAATTAATTGCTACAATCGTTCTAAGGCATAAACAATATCCAATGTCTGAAACAATATGTACACATCATTTCAAACCAGACTCAATATATAGACAGTATGTACACGAGGGGGCCTCCTGCTCTTTGCGTGTACAGTGATACAGTTAGTTCATGTTCAGAGGGTTGAATACTCTGATGCCACATGGCACAGAACAGTGTAAACAGTTTTTTTTTTCTTGGCTTTGTTTCATATTTGGAGAAGAAAAACACAAACAAATAAACATTCCATTTGATTTAAAGCAGTTTTGCTATTTCTTCCTTTTCATAGAAAATGAAGAGTGGACCTTTCTTTTATTTAGTCATAAATAATCATTTAAAAAAATTAAATACATTCACTATAATATTACCGATAACATAAAAAACAAAAATAAAAAGTATTTACAAGTAGTGGAAAGGGATTTTTCTCCCTAGTTCAGCTCTGATGGGTGAAACTTCAGTGCGATTCTTTTCTTGAAGGAAATGGTATTGCACAAAGACACCCTCTTGTCTTGTGTCTCTTTGGGTGTGGGATTGGTCGGTCCTCAGGGTGGCTGTGACTCCTCTGGTTCTGGAGGTGGTTCTGAGCACCGGTCGCAGGGTTGAAATGACAGCCTGTGGTAATCTGATACCACGAATCTCCGAGCAGCTCAGTTAGTCTGCTTCAGAAGCTCAGTCCACCTCTTCTCAAAGAACTTCCTCATGTTGTGTCCGGCCCGGCCGATGTCCGAGTTGTCCTCGTTGAACTTCTCGCAGTTGTCGAACACCAGGTTGACGTCGATGATGAACGTTTCCAAATTCTGATACCTGAAGAACAGAGAACAATGAGTCAGTGAGTGTTCCCCATCAAAGCTTCTCCATCTTCATGCTAAATGGGACAGTTCATCCAAAAAATTTAGCATTCTTTTGCAGTCCCTATTCACTGTAACTGCAGGGAAATGGGTCCACAGCACATTTTTAAAAATGTCGTCTTCTGTGCTCCTTTAAAAAAGGTCATTAGGCCATAGTTTTGGAATTACAAATGACAAAAAATAGTTTGGGCTGAATCCTTTAAAGCATAGAAAGACACTTACTGGCTGCTGACGAGTTTTTCGCGAATGGTGGAGAAGTCCATGGGCTTCTTGATGACTTTTTTGTAGCCTGGGACAGATTTGAGGTTGACCGGTGTGAGGAAAGGCCAAGCGTCCTGATGGCGTTCCAGTTCAGCCAATAGAATCCTGAGAGGAACACAAACATTAAAACCACATCAAAAGGAACATTACACATGAAACACATACACAGTCAGTGAGTGGCACCTGCAGAGGCCTAAATCCCTGTTGTTGTCTCTGGCTGTTTTGGCTCTCTTTACGCAGGTGGGGCTGTCTGGTTTGGCTGTGGGAGGGGTGGAGGTGTTCTTCTTGGTCTGGGTGGAGGGGGTTGCTGCTTTCTTTGGGGTGCTGTTGGTGCTGCTGGTGGTGGCCGCCTCTTCTTCACACTGCTCTGTTTGCTTCTTGCTTTTCTTGGCGGCTTCTGACGCCTTCTTTCCTCCACTGGCTGGTGCTGCACGATTCTGTTGCTTTTTAGGTTTAGGTGACTGACCACTTGCCTGACACGGTGAAAAGGGCAAAAACTACATTTTTAGAAATGCATTTTCAAATCTATTTACATGCTGCAGGACCTTAGAGGCCTGACTATTTTTATTAAATTGTCTGTCAAATTGTTTTTTTCCTCTTCATATTTGTCAATAATTAAATCATGCAATTCTGCTCTAATTCTTTCAGTTTTTGCTGCATATTATCTATGTTAACGCTCTGTTATTGTGAGCTGGAGGTGGTTACCTTGGAGATGCAGGCAGGGCAGTACCAGTCTCCCTCAGGGATGTTGGTGATTTTGGGTTTGTGGCAATAGGTGTGACACCCCTTATCACAGCCATCACACAGCAGAAGCAGGTCCTCATTATCGCCTTTTCTGCACATCTGACAGTACTAAAACACACACACACAACAGGAATTTGAGTTATATTTAATCATTTTAAATATAAATATACATTTTTAAATATTTAATAGAAGTTAAATTAATATATTTTAAACTATTATGATTTAAACAGTGTGAAATAAATATTAAAAGCAAGGTAGATAATTTTTTCCAGAAACATTTTTTGGTTTTACTGGTTGAAAGTCTCTTTGCATCCTGATAGCAGTGACTATAAGTGAAGTGGTTTAAACATCTTTATGTAAACGTATAACTACTATCGAAGGCACAGGACCATAAAATGTTTAAATGCCATGACAGGATGCCCTAACTGCCTGTAGGACTATGTATGTGTTTGTGTGTTGGAGGGGGAGTGGCTTTGGAGAGCACTCTGAAGGGAGGGTGGGATCTTATGCTTTTAAAGTTAGGCTGCTATTACTAGCCTTACCAAAAGTACCTCCACTACCTTCAATTTCAACATATTTTACTTTAAAATGTCCTCATCCATTTTTCACTGTGTAAAACTCAAGATATACAGTATAGCATAAAAACCTTTTGCAATTTCAGACAATTTCAAACAAGTGACACTGGGCGGAGCTTGTGGTCTGTGTATGACATCACTCACCACTTTCATGATAGATCTCTCCCAGGCAATAGATTTCTGCAGCTGCTGTAGACACATGGCCAGCTGAGAGGAGCTGCGTATCTCACTCAGTGCCTTCCTCCATAACTTCATCCCAGGAGCGATCTCTTCCTCTCCCCTGTTAACACACACATACACACACAGATCAGTGGGCAGGTCTGTTTCAAAGCTGTATACATGACTGGAGAATATCCTAAACGCTGTCTATCAGATAAAGCGGAGTAGCTTGATTACATTAGCACACACATACAGTACACACAAATATGCATAAAGCCTAAATAGTGTCAAACACTTTTGTGGCATGATGTCACGCAGAGCACAAGATGCTGTAGTGTACCATGCATTTAGAAATATTAGAAAACATCCCAAGTTTCTACGTTTTCAAACTTTGTAATTGTTTGAAAAAAAAAAAATCACAACTGTTGAAGGAAAATAAGGTCTGCACACTGCCGATTAAAACCATGCAGCCAAAAACAGGAAGGGTGCAGGCAAGGGAGCGGGAGGGAAACGAAAATAAAGCACAAGAACCAAAACCCGAAACTGGAGCCAGGGTGAGAACGGATGGACGGACGAGCAGAGTAGCCCCAGCCAGCAGAGAGAGGGGGAGGGAGAGGATGAGGAGGTGCAGAGACGAAGGCTGCCAGTCTGGATGACCTACCCTTCCCCTCCAGCGCTAGTGGATGGAGCAGGTGCGGGAACAGTGACTGTACCCACATTATCCAGTTTGATCTGGATGGTGGTCCCTAAGGGGCTCCGCAGGTACCTTCTCTCAATGTGGCGCTCCAGATCTGCCAATCGCGTCACTGCGATGTCCAGCGGGTTGCCAGGACGACGGATCAGGCCCTTCTCTGAGCTTCGTTCCTCCTGAGACTCCTCCCCTGGGCGGGGCTTGGGAAGTGGCTTGTGCTCATAATAGACCAGATCTTCTCTTTCGGACTGCGGCTCTGGATATGCCCAGCCCTAAAGCAAGCGAATGTAGAACACGTTAAACTGGATGATTAATAATTATTCTATGATTATTCTATTTATGAATAATAAATCAAAGCTGTAAACTGTTCACACACTCACTTTGACCTGCAGGCTGGCGGAGGTAACCTTGCGCTCCAGTTCCTCCACCTGTTGCAGTAGAGCAATGTCTGTCTCCATGGCTTGCTCCTCCACACACCACTCCTGCAGCGTCTCCACGGAAACCTGGCCCTCGTCAAGCTCCGAGACCTCCATTACTGATACTGCAAATAAAAAACAAACCAGTCATAAGCACCCAGGAGAGTTCACATCCATAAGCACAGCAGATCTCAGCTCATGCTAACAACTGCATGCTTGCCTGAGTGTTACAGAGTCTGCTCAAGAGCGTTTCCAAGGGCATTTATGAATATGTATGGCTGTCAATAAATGAAATAAATAACCACCTAATCTTTAATCTCATTTACTTTTTGTAGTTACCCTATAATATTGGATTTGCCTGCAAATATATTTTTTGCCTTTAAAATACAGTGCATTCCATTTTAATTCACTCTGTTTTGTAAAGCTGCCACTCAGTCATTTGTTGCTTGTGATGTGCTGCCTGATATGGCAATAGTTTCAGAAGCAATAGATTTTGGTTACCCATCACACTGTACATATGTGCTATTCAGCCATGATTAAATTCTAATAGCAAAGAGGCAAGCAGTATTCAATTGGTCACGTGATCTCACTATGTCTGCTCCCATTGCGCTCCACTACAATATATACGAAGTACATAATTTTACATATTTTTTTCAAAAGTACTTCTCATTTCATTATGAGTAAAACCTTAATCAGTGCACCTTTAGGAAAAAGAAAGCTGTTTTTCAGGAACATTATTGCTATTTGTTTCACTCGACTTGTTTTGTCACTTGTTGAGCTTCAATGATAATTACATTCATGCAAATGACTTCAGTTTTGGTAAAATCCCATCTGGGTTTGATTTAGAAATAGCTTTTCTGTTAAGAACTTCTTTCTCCAGCATTTTCTGATTAGCTCAAGCCCAGCTGGGGGATTATTGTGTGCATATATTGAAACCAATACACAGAACCAAACAAAACTTTTGAAATGTCAAAAAAAGTGTGTCAAACAAACTGTGTTTGGCAGCCCTAACCTTTTTTATTTATTCGGTTGTATCTATTTTATCTATTCTAAACGGTTTTCATGACTAAATCTTTAAGATAAAACACACACACACACAGTCTTAGCTCACCCTCTCGGTTCTTGTTGCAGGTCTGTGCGATGAGCTCCATGGATTTCTGCAGCTGTTTCTGCAGGGCTCTCTCTCGGATGCCTCTGCTGTGAAGAGCATTCAGAATGGCTTTCAGCTCGTCCATGTCTGTCACCTTCCACCAGCCCAACAGCATGTCTGCCAATCAACCACAACCATTACCATTAATAACAGTGAATGAAAGACATCCACTCAAGACTGAAACAACGTGTATTTGCTATGAATTATGGGTAAAAGATGAAATGCAATGATGTAATTGCTTAAGTGATCACTGTACACAGAGTGCATTTGTTCGCTGGTTTACGCTTACCCTCTGGTATGGGCAGGGGTTTGGAATGGTCGTGATTTTTGGGAAGGTCCAGCGCCGTGGGAGAAGAAGCAGAGTTAAGTTTCTCGCCAGTGGGAACGGGAGAGCCGCTTTTGCTGGTTGAGACACTGGGTGCCAGGAGGGGGCTGGCACTGCCCTCCACTGAGGGGTACATGTGCAGGGGGCTGCTGCACAGTGGTAGATTAGGGCTAATGATCCCACCGGACCAGCTGCACATGGATAAACCCATAAGAGATCCGCCTGGCTTCACCTGGAGGAACATTTGGAAAACAACTTAGATGTAACCCAAAAACAGCAATCAACAAAAACGTTTTTTTGTTGTGGCTGGTTCGGACAAAAATTAACAAAACATATGACCTCTTTCCCCTTGATCATGTTGGACACGGGGTTTAATGTCAAAAATCTACTATGCAGCACAGATTAGGAGGAGTGTGTACCTGCATGCTGAGGTTACTGATCCCGGCAGGTGAAGGGTTCAGAGGGCTAATGGATGCAGAGAGAGGAAGCAGGTGATGGTGTGGAGAGGAGGTAGATGGTGGCGGAGGAGTTTTGGGGCGAGTGTTGGAGGTGTTGTTGTGAGGTGAGGACTGAGGGTGTAAAGAGGACTGGGTGAGGGAGGTCTCGTCACAGGGTGAGCGTGGCAGCAGGCTAAACCAGTGTCCGCTATGCTCGCTGAGGGCCCTGAGCAGCTGGTCGTTGGGCAGTAGCTGAGTCTGTGCCAGCTGCTGCGGCTGCAGGACATGCGTCGGGATGCCCAGCTGCAGAGGAGGAGGGATCGAGTGGTCTGGGCCTGGGCTGCTGGCCTCTGTCAGCTTGGAGGTAGTTGGAGAGTGAGCTAGGGATGATGCTGATGTTGTTTCTATAGTGACAGTTGCTGGGCAGCCATTGTGGGTGTGGCAGAGCCCCTTGACCCCAGCAGGTGTTTGAGGCAGTTCCGGGCATGAAGGGCTCAGTGAGGGGTGGAGCTCTGGTAGCTGAGGGGGCGCGGCCATAGTCTCTGTTCCCTGAAGTTCTTTTAGTGGGGAGGTGTGCACCTCTTTATTCATTTCCTGATCAGGATTGACAGGCTTCTCCTCCTGTTTCACCTCCTCCTTCACAGGAACGGTGATTTCCTCCTGCTGATGATGCTGTGGAACTTCCTCCTGCGGCTCTTCTTTGACCTGCATGGCTTGAAAGTTCCTAAGTCGTTCTTGTTCTTTCTCCAGCTCCTTCATAGCTGCAGAACAGATGCATAACTAGTGTGAAAAGTAATAGTGTATCTGTGTGAAAGTCTGCATGTGAGCGACCTATAGTGGCCCCAGAAGCATTTGTACCCTTAGTAGGCGTTATAGAACTTCTGCCACTGTATTACACACGCCCCTTATTATCAAAACCACCACCCTACAAAGACATGCATCTATCAATGCAATCAGATGTACAGCAGTTAATCCCACAGGTAAAAAAAAAACAGCAAACCCCAATAGTAAATCCCAACAGTTTTACATTGACCTTGTATGGTACATTAGTGGTCAAACGCAAGGCAAGCAAAACCTTGCTGCTTCCTATATGATTGACTAACCAAAATCTAACCATGGCCTTGGGCCATGTATTGTTTTCACTACAGAATTTTAAGCCGTCACGGAGACGTGTGATGTTTTCAGACATCTATACCAGTGATGTGTCTGTCAGATTATATGGATCATTTCTGTGCCATTCCATAGAAAACTGCTTATAGCACATTTAAGGCACACTTAAGATGTATGAATGTCATTGCCTGAGATAACCATATATCAAACCAAGCGGCAAAACCAAGACAAATAGCACAAACATTTTTTCAGTGATATTCCACACACATTTGTCCACATACAGGTTGGACCTCTATATATTGGCATATATGGATGGGTGAATGGACTCACCTTCTCCGCTCTCCAGCCCCTCTATATAAACCCCTCCACACTGTGGTAAGACCCAGTATCTGTGGCGGTATCTGTCCTGCCCGTACGACATGGACCTCAGAGCATGAGATGATTCAAAGAGCTTCCGACGGATGAGGTTTTGCTGCTGTTCTCACACACACACACAGAAATGCACAAATGAGTGTGTGCTCAGTTGTGTGGGACTATCTATTTAATGATGGTGCTTACTTTACCTTTGATAACTTCTCTATCTGTTTCTCCAGCTCTTCAACACTAGTGGCTGGATCTCCCTCATCCTGAACACACACACACACACACACAGTCATTACAGTGAGTCTGTTCCTACTGGTTTGAATTAACATGTCAACAGCACCTAAAATGAACTGCTTTTACCTCGTCACACGTCTCCACCTTCTTGCCCTTTTTGGCCTCTTCCTCCTCCTCTTCCTCATCTTCATCCCCTGCATCGTCACTGTCCTCATCTTCATCGTCGTCATCATCACTGTCCCCTGCCTTCCTCTTGCGCTTCTGACCAATAGCGGAGCTGCCCGCAGCCTGAGGCTCCTCTCCTCCGATGATTGTGTCACGTTTTCCAGTCCGTTTAGCGTAGATTGTTTTCAGTCTGCTCGAACACACACGCAGATCAGTTAGGTTGTTTGTGTACAATTAACATGCTGTGTTTCAAAACCTAGCGAACGTCTTAAATTGAGTGTTGCAAAATAGTTCACATTCTAAATTCTGATTCTGAAGCTGCATTCAAAGTCACTGTATATTGTATATTGTAATTTAATATAAACAGAACTGCACATTGTATATTATTGCTACGTTGTTTGGCAAATGCTAACATCCAACAGTTAAAACAAAGAACTATAATACTTGTGTAATAATATACTTATTATACAAGTTGATGGAAAACTGTTTATTCTGGTAATTAAAAAACGCTTTATTAATAGTGTTTTTTATATAATATATTATTGTAATTGCTACTGTTTTAATGCCATTAAGGGCCAAAAATGCTGTCTAGGTATGGTATGTGCATTGTTATGTATTGAAACGCAGCTATGTTGTTTATGTATTACGGTTTAGTGTGAATATGTTTGTTATGATTGTTTAGGGATCCTCACTTCTTCAGTTTGCCCTCTACGATACACTCATCTTTCCGCAGCACGTTCATGTGCTCCAGACTCTTGTCGATCTCACTGCAAACACAGAAACACATACGTTTCATATACTGATTCAGATACATAATGTACTGTCAATGTCACATGATGAACTCTGACAGCATATTTATTTTGTTTTCTCAAATCCAAACACACATGAACTTAAATGTACTGCTGTACGTTTAACGGTTGTCGTATTCTAATGTAAACAATAAAGCCATAATCTTCATTTAATCTGAACATTACTGGAATGTAGGACATTTGAGGATTGGGGTGCTGCAATATAACATTTTTAAAAGTTAAATAGATATTTCAATATTGTTATTGTGAATTCTCTTGTCCGTGATAGTGGACATTGAGGAACCCTACTGAGGATCTAATGTTTGTTACCTGACCACGCTTTTACTGCAGGCCAGCTCATTAACCAGGAAGGCCAGGATGGAGGCTTTCTGAGCAGGCGTGTGGGCCTGGAAGGATTTGGTCCTCAGGCTCAGGGTAAGATCAGCTAGCTCTGTCTGGGAGCAGTGAGCTTCCATGTACTGCTGCAAGACCTCAGACACATTGTCCCGGTTTAAGCCCACATTGGTCAAGTGGTCACCCAAGATAGACTTAGCCTGGAGAGAAGGAGAGAGTCGTGATTCAGATCCAATTTAACTGTCATTTATCAGATGCTTTCATCCAAAAAGGCATTAAAAGGAAAAACCTCCTGAAGCAACCTAATATTCAATCTTCAGGTTTCATGGATCATCTGGCTTTAGCTATTCTAATAAACAGGTTGCATCATGCCAGATTGTCTCATGAAGGACGGGTATAAAATCACTCTATTATGTAACATTAACATCTGTGTGCAGAGTCTCATTATTACCCTGTGTCCTGGAGGCAACCCTGGGTCGGACACAGCAGACGAAAGCAGCCGAACCAGCAGGTCCTGCACTTGCCCCATGCTGTTTCCCAGGTTGAGCAGCCCCTCCTGCAGTATCCCCAGAGTGGGCAACTCGGAGGCCTCCATGCCCAAAACCTTCCCAAAGCTCCGCAGGAACTGCACCACCATCAGGCAGTCTGCAAACACACTGCCGGGCAGCACCAGACCCTGGATACGATGGAGCTCGGGAAGGGACTGCGGGGGGGAGAGAGAGCAGGAAAAATGAGAGAACAAGTGTAAAACAAACAGTTGAAGCCAAACAAACCAGGTTTTAATGACGTTGCTGCACTGTCTGCCACCAGGTGGCAGTATTTGGTCTCAAGTAAATACACTGAGGCACTTTTCTAAGGTTCTGTTTATGACATCATACCTCTGGGAGTTTTGATTGGACAAGTCTTTCAGTTAATGGCTCATTTATTGATGAATGAAACTGATAAAAATCAACATCTACAGAGGTTTATATCAAAGGTTTCTGAAAGGTTATTAAATGGACCAGTTCACCCCAAAATCACCCTTGTTATTTCTTTCATGACCATCACACAGATTTATCTATCAAAATGTCTTTGCTTTTATTGTGTGATAAAGGCACCTTAGACATACTGCAATTTTTGTGTTCCACAAAAAAAAAAAACCCACCCAGGTTTGGATAAACATGAGAAGTAAACGACAACAGATTTGTAATTTCTGAAGCCATTACAAACTTCTCTGCTGACCGGAAACACATTCGGGTTACCTTGTGATCTGTCAGACACATGTCCTCGTTGGGCTTCTTCATCTCCCGGATCATCTCCAGCTCCAGCCTCCGGAGCTCCATTTTCCGCTCCTTGTTGAGGCGTTTCTCATCTCGTTTCTCTTGCCTGAGGCGTTCGCGCTCCTGGGGGGGGTAGAAGAGAGGCTTTACTCACCAGCTGGACGGCGGGGTATTAACACAACACGCACATCAAGCGTGTTTGACATTAGGGTCTTATGTTCTACAAGCAAACTTTTTTCTTTTTTCTCTGCAGAATGTTTTGGGTACTTTGTTAAACTACGTTAATTTTTTTGGCTATAACACATTCTGGGAGCGTAGCAGAGTGGGTGGACGTGACGAAGCCTCGAGGTGCAGAGGGAAGGAGTGGAGTGGTGAAGGACAGCGTGCCTTTATTTATTTATTTTGTTTTGCGCACCTCAGCTTTTTTCCGCGCCTCCACAGCTTTCATTAGCATAACGTGCTGTCTTCTCCTCTCCCTCTCCTGAAAAGACAAAACGATTCCGTCGTTCAGCGGAGGACAGCACCACACGGAGAACCACACAGAGAAAATGAAATATAAAAGCCAGAGACGGGCGATACAACTGATCAGCGTGGTTTAGCATGTTGCACAGAAAGACAGAGATTGAGAAAGTGTGTGGAACGGACACATTGCTATGGCCAGGATGAAGCATCCACGTAAACGTGTTATGGCTGATCAGACGAGAGGGGAAAAGTGCGAAAAGAAAAGCCACAGATGTAATGGGCAGGTCAGAGGAGGAAAGCCGTCGGTGTCTTAAGTTAGATTAGCATAGCTACTGTTACAAGTGCTCAACAATGTGCCGAACGAGGGAAATACAGGAGGTTCTTTCCTGTGTTTGTGTTCTGTCATTACATTAAAGCGCACTGTCCTATAGCTGAGTCTCCTTCACTAATTGTGTGTACAAAAGTGTTTGTGTAAAAAAACGACGTGTGAACGTTTTCACACAGAAAAACATTTCGTCAAGAAGTCTGCATTTAATTTTCTTCATATTTTGGATAAATCACATTCGCAACAGGCTTTTGGTGCCTTTTGAATCATTACTGACCCCAGAGCTGTTAGCTACACAGAACCTTGACGCTGTTATAATTTTACATAAAAATGCAGGCAATAATATTAGGGGTTAATTGTGTTTAATGTTTATTTTGTTTTGATTAGTTTACACAATGGCACACTTGGCTGCCACAAGCACATTTTTAAGGAGCATACAAAGATTGTGTTTGCAGATTCTGAGGAAGCCCCTATAAGGAGAATATTCAGGCCTGTATTATGCAGATTACTAACATTTTAAAATAATTCAGATTCATTACCATTATAATGAGCATAAAGAAATGTATGCGTGTTAAAATTTGGCGAGAATCTTTTCTGCGCAAATCAGTAGGAACGCTTAGACACAATTATTAGTGAATGAGACCCATTGTTATTACAAAATTAAAGCCAACATGAAATCAAAATTGACCCTTTTTACTTGAATTCACATTCTCGTACTGTGCAAACAGAAAAATGTTTGTCTTTGTCATTTTTCTCCTGCTGACATCACACAGGCCATGCAGACTATTGGATAACGTTAACCAATTACCAAACAGTAACTGAGGCTCTTTTTAGCAAAAGCAATTTCATGTTGACTTTAATTACAAGGCCAATCGGTGTGATATCTTCATATTTGACCCACAGATGGCATGAAATGTACAACAGAGAGAAGGTCAAGTTTCCTTGTACTCTCTCATTGGTCAGGCACTATGACCTTTGACCTGTACTGATGACCTCGCAGGCAGTATTATCAGCACAGTGCAAATGCAACATGTGGACAAATACTCTGCCACATCACACACACACACTGACACTCACATTTTTACAGTGGCAATAATGATAATACACAATATAAGGTCAACTGTACACGTGGAATGAGGGTGTGTGGCACTTTTCACCAATGAGAGTGTGTATTCAACAGGCTTCCTAGACACGCATACGCACAGACGCACATACACAAACAAGCCACAGGCCTGCTGCATCAAAGCCAGTTCTCTCTCATTGACACACATAGCAGATGTAGGCGATGCAGTTTTTTCTGTTGGTTCGCTTTTTTTTGCTTGAAAGCCATGCAGAAGGAAAATGTAGTTTTGACAGCAGCCAGTGCTACATTTAAACATTTGCTGCTATGACATCATATCACAACCAGGATTCACGATGCGAGTGTTAGATGTACAGAAGATGAAACATACCCATACCATATCTAGTCTATGCCTCTCCATCTCCTGAGAGAGAGAGGTGGCAAAGTATTATGAGACAGAAAAAAAATCACAGCGTCATTAAAAAAAGAGAAAAATCAAATTAAATAAAAACGAAAAAAAACAAAACTTCAGCCTGTGACCCCCAGAGAGACAGACCCGACTACCACAAGCATGAAATTACCCAGAGAGAAACAGGAGAAAGTTAAAGACAGAACCACATGAGATTCACCACTTTGAATCATGTTTCAAAACATGGAGCAGATCACATTTGACCCCAAATTTAACCGAACATTTTAAAATTTGCTTAAATAAAGTTTTTTTTTTGCAGTGACATTATTCCCTCCATCAGGAAATGGAGGCTACATACAAAATGTTACATACGTTCCCTTTCTGTCACTCGTTGTGTCAATGTAGCGACACTAGGGGTCCTATTCTAAGCGCCACAACTGCAGAACTGCATTATGGACCCTGCTGGCAAACATAGCATGCCTGAGCAAGTCCTCACGAGTCCATAAAGCACTGATAAGGGATGAGGCTCCAGTACCGAGGAGACAGGAATAGGCTTCCAGAAGTTCACTGCAGATCGCGTCTGCTGGTCAAATGCGTTATGGTAGTGAACTTCTCCTCGAGAAGCAGAGGATGGGGAGGTATGGGGAGGTTACATGTGGAGATAGATGGACTTCAGAGTAACTACCACATCTAATTACGTCTACTTATGGGGGACCTCTGAAGGGAGAAGCAACCCAGATTGTAGGCCATGATGGATAGTGCCGCCTAGAGGAAGACACAGGTTTGCCTACAGGGGAACCAAACTGTGGAAAGATACTCATATGGGATTACCAAAGGAAATCACTACATATGATGATCTGACAGCCAGCTGACCTATCGGGTAGCCGTGAATGGCAGACCCAGATGCCAAGCCCCTCCTCCGGGCTCCAGGCTAAATGTCCAGGGTTCACCAAAGAGGGAGTTAAGAGTGTTTGTTATCGCCACTGAGAGGAAAGGTGCTGTAGCAGTCACCAAATCTGCTCCTCAATGTGCTTGTCAAGAAGACAGCACAGTGGCAGAACCCAAATCAATCCTGAAGTTATGAAACTTTGCAAAAGCATTGGCCCAGTAGATGTCTGCTAAAGAGACACCTCCAAAGGGACAGCCTCCGTTTGGAGACAGCCTTCCCCTTCTGCTGACCTCCAAAGCAGACAAAGAGCTGCTCAGATCTTCTGAATTCCTCTGTACGGTCCAGATAAACACGCAAAGTGTGTACAGGACACAGCAGGGAGAGGGTCGCATTAGATGATGTAAGCCCGCCCTCCGATGCGGTGATCGATAACGCGTCCTCATCACGAAATGTGACAGTGAGGCTGCCACAAGGCAGTCATCCCATCTCATCTGAAAGCTCAGCCCGGCAGAAACTCATCCATTGTATCTTCCAAATCACCTTCAGAGCGTGCTGACAGGAACTGAAGTGTTTTTTTGCTTCTTACAGAAGAATGAAGCCGTGACCACAACATCTCAATGGATATGTTCTTACAAAGAAAACATGAACCCTCTATGAACGCCAACATAAGCGTGGCCCAAACATCATTGGCAGACATTGTGGCCATCTGAGGCAGTATTTGCTTTTTATGAAAATTCACTCTATTAGCAACGAAAGCGCTCAGGGGAACTCCCTGGACTTATCTGTGTCCCAGAGAGGAGACCACTGACAAACGGCATAGATTCATGTCAAATCAGTTGATAAAGCAGGTAGGAGAACACACATCGACTCCGAAGAACAAATCTGAATGAGTGGTGCACGCCATCTCCCTTTTATACCCGGATATCCAGGCTGGGGATTGGCATGCAAACCCCACTCGCCAATTCCTATTGGGGCTTATTGTTTCAGACCAATTTTCATTGCCGTTTTCTGATAAGAAGCAGATGGATTGACCTTTCCAAGGTCACCACATCCACACAACGTCAAGTGACAGAAAGGGAAGCGGCTTTGTCTCTTTATTTTAGGATGAAACGTGACCTGGACTTGCTCATTACAGGTTTTGTGAAATTCACCCTCTTGTGAATAAACAGACTAATTAACTAATTCATGTTTTGGGACACATTTTTACCCATAATGCACAATAAGCAATTCATACTGTAAAAAGCTGAATACTGTAAATGCTGTCAGAAAACATGCGCTTTTCTTCTCTCTCTCCCTCCCTCCCTGACCTCTACATTTTGTAACGAAAATACTATTACTGTATAAATGGTCATAACAAGACCTATTATTTATGGTGGTGTTATTTGGAGTGGTGACTGACACCTACCTGATGCTTGAGAATAACAGCCTGTTGACGTCTCATTTCTTTCTCCTACAAACACAAAACAAAGCATGATTCAACGGCACACAAAAACACTCATTACAAACAAACCACCAATCAGAGACCTGTCTGGCCCTTTAGGCTTCACTGTGAGGCACATCATGAAATGATCTGACAAATACATTTTTTTACAGCATGTTAATGTGGTTCCTATTGAAACAGCAAGTCCATTAACGCAAGAGAAACTATTAAAGAAGTACTCCACCACAAAATGATATTTTGCCCATAAATTACTCGCCCTCAATGAATAAAAAGCTTTCTTCTTTCAAATAATATCCCCACTCTTCACAGCTTTATAATGGCAGTGAATGGTCTCAGAGATTTTAAAGCTCCAAAAAGAAAAAAGATAGTGTGACTAGTGTCATCATGAACGACACAGTCATGAACCAATGTGATTCAGTGAGAGGAACATGGAGCTGGTGTGCCGCCATGTTTGATGTAGTCTATCATATCTTCACATTCAAATGAGCCGTTTCTATCAATAAATAAGCTCAAAACAGTCATTGTTTTCTTTCACAAATTCATAATTTCACTTCAGAAGACATTTATTAATCCCATGGAGTAATCCCCTGATGGATGGATATGCGTTATGGAGCTTCAAAATCTCAGGCACCATTCACTGCCATTATAAAGCTGAGAAGAGCCAAGATGTTGTTTTAATATAACTCAGATTCTGTTTAAAGAAAGAAAGTCATATACCTGTAGTATATGTAGTACCTGTAGGGTGGGTGAGCCATTTTATGGGAAAATATCTTTTTACGCTGAAGTTTTCCTTTAAAATGTGTGGGGGATGGAATTGGAATTGGAATATGGAATTGCGGTTTTCCAGAAAGTCATTCATGACATTTGTGACATTCATAAAATTGTTTGTTGTGTGGCAATCCTACACTTATCTTTACACTTGATAGCAGCAAAAGTCAATATTTGGGCATGTACTCTGCTGAATACTAACATTTAAAAATAATTCAGATTAATCAGCATTGTTAAAATGTACGACAGAGAGCTTTGACGACCCAGTTTTGAAGAATGAGGTTTAGCATCTAGACATGACTGTAAGATTAACATGAATCATCAATATTTTTAGTCATTTGCTAAGAAGCCTCCCAAATTTGTTTGTGCATGTCTGCTAAACGTATCCGGTCAGCTTTTAGGAGCACGATGGAATGGAACCAGCCTCAATGTGATCAGAAATGAACTAAAGAAAAGCAAGAAAAATTCTGTTTTAATGTCAAGGTCTTTAACCTTTATTCAAATAGGGGGTCTTCTCCAGGTTCTTTATTTCAGTAAGGGGCCTGTGTGTGTGTGTGTGAAGCATTAAAAGATGCTAAGTGCATTTTTCATATTAAACCACCGACTCAAGCAAAGTAAAAATCCAGATGTCAAACTAATTTTCCCCCACAGGCCAGCAGACGTCGGTCAAACAGAGGCTCTGCTCTTTGGTTGTGGTTGAGGAATGTTAAGCGTTTGCTGGAGTAGGTGAAGTTTTCTGGAGGGTGAGGTGGGAAGTTTGAGGTGGGGTGTTTCCACGACGATTCATAATGCATAGAGTAGATGTGTGATGTAGCGTCTTTTCTCACACGAAAACTGACCTTTATTCGCTTTTCCGCCTCCAACATTTTGGCATTAGCAGCCTCTTCTCTTTTTTTCCGCTTTGCCTGCCAATGCAAAACAGGCCTGGGTCAGAGCAGTGCCGTCGCTATGGGTATAAACCTAAATTAAACATGCTAAACCAACATCTGTTTTATTTATAACTTATACTAACACTTTGATTGATGCGTCTGCGAGAAAGAAAAGCTGGAGCTCGCGTCCTAACATTTACATGTACACACAAACACACACATGCGCATTCATGCACACACACAAACGCGCACACACACGCACGCACACACTCACACACACACACACAGAAGGAAAACCCCTCCGTCTCACAATTTGGCATTTTGTTTCATGTTGACATTTTTGTCAGAATCAACCCTGAGATCTTCAAAACTATTCAATATTCCGCTCTGGTTCTGACAACGGCAATATGAAAAGAAAGCAAAGGCGAATTAGCTGAAAATTTAAATACGTAATTACAAACAGCAAGAAATCCTGTTCAGAATGGCTTGCCAAGCGTGTCAGCCTCAATTTGATTTTGCCAAGCTAAAACACTTTTGAAGCCTCTATAATTGGGTGAGTAAAGTAAACATTGTCTTCCTACTGCTACTTATGCAAGAGCTGCCATTGTCTGATGAAAAAAGATCTTTTATGTCTAATTTACCTCTGGTTTGAAACACAGGAGGCAGCAAATTTTATATTCAAAAACTGTCCACCAGACCAATTTAGCATTAGTCTTGACGAAAATTATGCAGAATTCAAAACCCCAAAATGCTAGTGAGTGATTCTGCTGTGGTCCGGTCTCCATGTTAAACAGGAACCTGAGGTGGTGGCGTGTATTTTAAAAATGTTAAGCCTAATTCCTCTCCTTTAATGTGTTTTTTCCGCAGTCTCTTCGTACCTCGAGAATCTGCTGTGCGCGAAGTTCCTTCTCCATACGGATTTGCTGAATGCGCTTTATCTTTTCCTGGTAAGACGAGGAGGAAGTGTGTTAATTGAAAGTGCTGCTGTGCATTTAAAAATGTAGACTGGCAGTCGAGAATCAGTCTTCGAGGTCCCGTCAGCCTCTGTTCTGAATTAACAGTTATAATCTGATGTGACGTGACCCTCAGAACACTGAAGGTTTTGAATAAAGGACGTTTGGATGTGTCATACCTGCTGTTTTAAAATCTTCAGCTGTTCCTTCTGTTTTCGCCTCTCTTCTGCGGCCATGATGGCTGTAAGACAAATCAAGAGGTGTTCAGGGAAGTGTCTAAACATTAATACAATGGAGCTACAGTAGCTGTTCTGACTGTGTGAGGGGTACCTTGCTGTTTACGAGCCTCTTTGGCTGCCCGTGCAAGTGCCTGTTTCTCGAGTTTCCTCATAAGCTTCATCTGGGCGGCCTGTCGGGCGATTTCTGCGATGAAAATATAAAAGCCTCTGTCAGTGTCTAGCTAAAGACCCTGTGCGACATGATCGCTGAACTGTTAAAAAAGTTACAAAGGCAGGGCAAAGCAGCATGACTGTATTAACCATGCCATCACAGAAACATGTAGAAAAAAAAGAGATTGTGCTAAAACGTTTATACTGAAATATACCGCTATGACTTTCAATCAGCAGGGCTGCTTTTGGTACTTTACATGTAAAAGTGAAGAGAAATGACAGAGCAGGTGTGTTCCATACAAGTCAAGGTGAGGAATTGCTTGTTAATAAGGGGTCTATTACGAAGAGGAGTGTAGCTAAGTAGAGCACCCACGCAACTTGACATTAATATAGCTTTCAAATGATGTGCAGTCACTGATGCGTATATGTCGACAATTTCGCAAAACCGTCAAATGTAAATTTTATAATAGTTCTGCTGTTATTATCCTGTTAGATAACGTGAAGCTGGTTTTGCACCAGACTTATCGTTCTGGTGCAAATATTTGTTCATATCTATCTGTGAATAATACATAATCATATCTATCTGTGAATAATTTTGGCCCTACTGCCAAATGAAGCATATGAAGCACGAGGTATCTGAATGAGAGCACTTTACCCTGAGCCTCCAGCTTGCGCAGTAGTTTGGCTTCCGAGGGGCTTGGGAACTCACTCTCGCCCAGATTTGGGGGACGGCCCTTTCGGCGCCGGCTGCCCGAGACCTCACCACCACCCCTCTGCTGACGCTCCGAGTTGGGGGGACGACCCCTTCGCCCCTCCATGGCCAGAATACGGGGGATGACCTCTTCTTCTTTCAGAAGGGTCCACTGCAGACCCTGTGGGGGAGGCAGAGGAATGAACCGGGTCAGACTCATGAAGATGGCAGTGAAAACACAGAAATGATTCTACTCCAGTCTGTATGAAAACAATTCTGGCTTCCTCGGGCAGTGAAGCAGCGCCATATCACTAATGACTATGTGACTCAATCTAGCATGGCTATAATAGCTAAATATTATGAAATTATATGAAACAGTTTTCTGATATTTAATATTCTGAAATGCTACCGACTTATTACCAAATCATTTGAGATAATTAACAAAAAATCAATAATGAATGCATAAACTTTCTGCTCTTCTGCATTTTTAATCTAAGAAATCCTATAACATGACAGACAGAACATGAAGTGACACCCTGTGGAAACAATGAGGGCTGATTATTGCACAGACTCCCTACAGTTTGAAAGGGGAAATTTAGGCTATTGGGGTTCAATCAAATTCCTTGCCCTGCTCAAGATGAAAGAGAGATACAGAGAGAGCCAAAGAATGAGAGAGTGAGACAGAGAGGTAAAAGAAAAGAATATAAAGAACAAAAAAACAAAGAGGAGATGAAAGGCATTCACCTGGGGTCCTTCTCTCGCTTCATAGAAGTCACCAACCCTTATTTTTGCACTGAAGCTAAAATTATCACGTGTGATGTCAGTTATTCCATATCTGGACAGATACTACAGAAGAGAGAATAATAGTGATTTTGTCAGACAGGACATCCAGAGAGCCATTAGCACTATTAATGGTACCGAACTGAAAGCAGTCTAGCACACTTGCGATAACAGTGCAGAGCTAGCTAAGGTAAACTAATGTATTTTACACCAGTAACTGCTAATGGTATACTGGGAGAGGAAAGGGGTTTACGAGTGGGGTTGAGAAACGTCCTGAGGGTTTGAGGGGAGGTTAGGTCATAGTTGTGGGGATGAAGGGCGCGGGTTACCTTTACAACATCCGGGTACTGCCGCAGTCGCTTGCCGCACGGGGCGTAATAGGCGACGTCACCCTGCAGCCGCCCGCCCACTGTTTTCACCCTGGTCTCTCGTTGCCAGCTGAAACAAATAACAAAAGCATAGTAGAAAAATCAATGTAACATTATAATCGTAATACTTAATTTGTGCAAACAATCAAAACACACTTGATTTTACATGGTATTATAATCATTTTTGCACATGGTACCATGATGATACCATAATATTGTAGTACCGAGAAACATGGTTATGGTAATTATTTAGTATCAAAGTACCATGACATTACCATCTGTACCATTGTGCTACCACAATGCTTTATGTATGAGTTTGTATTAACTGAGGTAGGAAAATATTTTTGCATCTGTCGCTTTAATGAGATGTTTATAAGAGCTAGTGTGAACAGAAAACCATCAGCTGTACTTAACAGGCGTTGAGTCACGCTGCCATGACACAGCAGCATGTTGTATTTAAACATACCCCATTTCCAGCGGAATCCGTAAATCATCTTCATTCATCACTCTCTTTCTCTTAGCAGAGCCTGGAACATAAAACCAGTCAGACAAAACACATTAAAACATACAGGGTTACAAACAAACATACAGGGTTACAAACAAACAAACTGTGTTACAACCCCATACTGAGCAAACAACCCCAAAAACAACCAAATGTTTAGCTGTTCTGAACAAAATGTGCACCCGTATAAAACTAGACACCACAGTGGTGGCTGTCAAGGCACTGGTGAATGGTTTCTATAGCTTTGCTAGGTGTTTTCTCATTGGTCAAAACCAAACATGTATCCGCAATGTCTATTTTAATGTCTGGTTGCTACAGTAGGTATGGATCAGATCCTGCCTCCAATGCAAATCTATAACTTTTGTTTTCATTAATTTAATTATTTACAAGACGAGTCCTATTATTTATAACAGCAAATCTCAGATAACATCTTCTCAAAAAAAACCAAAAGGTTTGAGGTATCACGGTTCTGTGCTTTGTGTATGAGCAACAGTAATATTAATGCTTGCCTAACAAAAGCTTTCATGACATCATCTCAGTAAAATCGTAATGCGTGATCGCCTGGAACAACAATCTCTCGCATCTCTCTTTTAGAAAACACAAGTCTGCAAACAAAACAATATTTAACTGAAGCGCCGAGCAGCTCAATCCTTTCAACGGGCGCATATTGGCTTCATTAAAAAAAGTGTTTCATTCCATTGTGGTGAGGGGTGCTGAACGGCGTCCAAGAGCAGATGCACTTCTGTGCCGTGTTTGCTGGATTTGTGAGTGTTTTGTTTAACAAATGTCTCTGTTAGCATCAGAAGGAACAAACAGATTAACTCAGTCAAACAGAGGTAATGACTTGATGTGCCTTGGCTAACAGGTTAAGCCAAACACGGTTCCAGGGTTAACTCAGGCACTACACAGAGAGCTCTCATTACCGGCTCCATTTACCTAACCCTAAATCTGACCCTCTATATACCAAAGAGAAAAACAATTATTGAAAAGATTTTAATATTAATTCTGCGTTTTTGTTTCCAAAAATATCAGCCAGGCTGGCTCAGACACAATGGTTGCACACCCAAACATGCAACAACATGGCCGGGTGATGCCAGCCGAGATCATTTATCCTTCTAAAAATATACACTCTGTTATCCGAGTGTGACAACCCACACACAGACAAATACACAAACAGGGCATACACGCGCACACACACACATCTAATCCCCCATATTTTAGACATTAGCAGCATTCGAAAAAAGGTATCAGGCAGATCCAGTGTGATGTCATCAATGCATTTGTTTTCGCTTGTCGTTGCCTGTGGTTACCTGGAGAGGTGCCAACGGAGTACGATGAGGAAGGAGAGCTGTGATAGGTCAAGGCACCAGAGCTGCTCACAATGGTGGGCGTGGCCACACTGGAGGGCTTAATGACTTGGAGGTTGAGCGGCAGACAGTCAGACAGGCTGTGATTGGTGGAGGAGTTAAGATTGGGAAACCCCTTGAGTTTCTGAGGGGTCTCATCTGCATTCATCTCTGTGACTGAGTCCTTGCGCTTCTTTTTACCACCCTCAGAGCCGTTTAGCTCACTGTCTGAATTACTGTCAGATTCTGAGCGAGAGAGAGAGAGATAAAGAGAGAATGAAAGACAGAGTAGGAGACAGAAACTAATTCTTTATAAGGCACAATCGTGTTGACACCGAAAGCGTTTCTGTTGCGTAACCAAACTACATTTCTAATGATTTCTGGGTTTCTTTTAACACAATGGTATAAATTACGAAATGATTTTGTTAGCCATTGAGAATTGTTACAAACTTGATCTTACCTACCGTTTACATTGAAAGGGGCCCCATATTTAAATCTAAACAGAATTACACTGATCGGAAAACTAACTACAAACTAACTCCATGTAAACTAAAGGTCTGCTACACTGCTGTTTGTGAGCCTGTCCCTGCACACAGAGGCCAAACCCATGGCAACAATAGGTTTAATGCTGAAACTCCCATGTAATGTAGCTTCAACAAATACTCTTGCAGAATTCGTAACATCACCACTATAACTGTTTCGGCACAAGAACAGCATCTCACCTGACAGACTGTCATCTGAATCTTCTTCGTCATCATCGTCTTCATCCTCCACATCATCATCCTCATCGTCTTCATCCTCAGCAGAATCATCTGACTCTTTGCTGCTGGGCAGCTCCTGCTCGGCTCCGCTGTGGTGGAACAGGTCCACCAGAGACTGCACCAGGTGATTCTGGGACAGACCCCTCCAGGCCTCCAACGCTTTTGGCGTCTTACTCTTCCGCGGCTCGCGCGTGTGGTTGGGTGTGGGAGACACAGTTGCGGGGCTCTTACGGCCTCCCGTGCTGAGGTTGACGGGCAGGTCCGAGCGAGGTTTAGTGGTGAGGGCCAGGGGTGCATCCTGGGTGCTTTGGATGACACCATTGGGTTGACTGAGACCCAGCAGGCTGTGAGGAAAAGGCAGACCGGAAGAGGACCCACCTTGCGCTGCTGGGGGCTTGGTCCTACCTGACGCTTCAGAGCTGTGCTTAAGAGGGAGCACAGAGGAAGAAGGCGATGAAGACGAGGAGGAGGGAGTTAGCACCCCTGCCCTCTTGTTTATTTTATATGGGTCCTGCTGTTTCTTTAACTGAAGAGGAAATGTCTGGTCCTGGGATAGGAAAGACTATACAAGGGAAAAAAGAAAGAGGATGCAAAATAAATAAAACAAGTCAATATCACATCCTTACAATGCATTTTTTAAAGCTGGATTGTTTAATATTTGATGTTTAAACAGACTCTCTCCAGTCCCAGTTTAATACAGGGTCAACGGTAAATAAGTTATTTGTAGGTTGATTTCCAGAAAATGTAATCGCTGTTGTTCTGTGGAGCTATCAACACATTTGTAACCAGCCCAATACAGCAACATTAGTTTAACCAATAGCGTGAGTTTGGGGAGTGACTATTTGTTTGTCCAACCAATAGAAGACAGGGGAAGAGTTTGGGAGGGGAACTCTGTTTGGTGAAGCTGATGGTGCACAAATTACAATATTTTATTTTTTTGGTTTTGTTTCTTTTTCAAAAACTTAGAACAACATTACACAAACACAAACTTTTGCTTAGCGGCAATAAAAGCATCCAAACTGGAAGAAAACAGAATTTTAAGCAGAACTCCGGTGAAAGTGAGACGTGTACTGAAAGCAAAGGAGAGTGAGGGGAAAAAACAAATTGGTAAACAAAGAGAAGACGAGGGAGAGTGAAAAAGGGAAAACAGCAGAGAGAGCGAGAGGTGGAGATGTGGTAATTGCGCTGGTTGTCATGTGGCTTAAGTGCTGGTGGAAGAAGAGAGTGAGTGAGCATAATGCCGCTCTGACTCACAGAAGCAGAGAACGAGTGCGGCCGCGACTCTATCAGCTCCACCACGTTCATTAGGAAGGAAGAAGCAACGTTCCAGCTCTACCCTGCCTTCAACAGCTGAGCTCAACACCGAGCTCTATAAGAACCTTCCAGTTCCAAAAGCACTGGAATCATTTCCTGACTGAAACACTTAAACACGTTTGTGCAATAATAAAATTAAACTACTTTTTTTAAATTTGTAACACCGTTATGTAGGGCTGGGCGATAAAACGATAACGATATGTATCGCGATAGACACGTGCTCGATATCAATAAAAAATGTGTTCGATAAAACGTTCGATATGTTTTATTCTTCATCGTAAGAAAACAGAGGTTGCGAAGCAAGTTTGGTTGCATTAACAAAGGCACTCGCTCTCTGGTAAGCAACGTAGGGAGTGACACACTAACAGCCAATCATGTAACAGTATCAAGTTTGAGTGCGCCATATTGCAAAGTAACTATACCACCCCTGCTTTACTACTGCTTACCATATACGCGCGTCCTTT
>JAZGTJ010003010.1:0-23795 GCA_036877575.1 Botia almorhae
GTGATTCCTGAGTAGTGATGATGTAGTGATTCCTGAGTAGTGATGATGTAGTGATTCCTGAGTAGTGATGATGTAGTGATTCCTGAGTAGTGATGATGTAGTGGCAAACAGTACATCATGTAGTGATTCCTGAGTAGTGATGATGTAGTGATTTCTGAGTAGTGATGATGTAGTGATTTCTGAGTAGTGATGATGTAGTGATTTCTGCCCAACCATATAAATGACATGTTGAACAATCATCTCTCAATCTTTCCACAAATGATGTATAAACTGACTGTCTAGCGTCAGATGAATTCAAATAACTTATGCTGGTTATCTTTCTAATGCACATACACAAGACCATCATTATGACTGAATGAACTCTAAAAGGCCAGTGAGGTTAAAATAATCATTTTAAAGATATCTGATAAGTTAGTATATAATAACGGGTGCGTTTGATTCTGTTTGGTTCTGTTTTGGCTTGTTATTACTGTTTGCCACTTCCTGTTGGCTCAGCCAATAAAAGCACATCAGCTACACCTCAGAATGCCACAACCTAATTTTCCATTAAAATCTGGAAGTGGATGAAGAGGGAGGCTGATGGATCATGAACACAAGCCAGATGCTGGCCATCATGAAGTCACATGTCACTGGTGACTGTAAACTCAAGAACGCCTTCACAACATCAGTGTAAACATCATTCTACAAACATGTGTGATTAATATTAGCTTTCAGACTCGCTCACTTTCACTCTTATATCCTCATAAGGTGTTAGTCTAACCATAAACAAAATCAACACGTCAGCTGTAAGCCCTCAGAGATGAAGCACTGTAACACTTTAGAAATGACATCACAGTTATCTACAATAAACATGGTGATACTCCACAGAGACAAACACAATGAAACAAAGTCATGAACCACGTACACAGACCACAAATATCCATTAGCTCTCTGGAAGAAAAGGTCAAATAGAATAATGTTAACAAACCCAAAAGCACTCTCAAAATATTATCATATTAAATCAGAATCCACAGAATGAACATGAACCGAAATAGTTTCTGTCAATTCTGTCAATCTCAGGTTGTTCCTTTTAATCGTGGAACACAAATAATGAGCTTCTGGACATCATCTTCCATATAGTCATTATGTTCAGGTGCTGTCAAAAAAGCATCAACCCTGACACCTCTTATGTACACATGACTTAATGAGAAATGAATTTTGGGTCACAAATATACCAACAAACTTTCTCTATAATTGCATTAGAGGCTGAAGTGTTTACATGATTCTGCATCAACCAGCAAAACATAAACAAAAACTGCTTTGTTCACATTTAATCTGAAATATGCACTGTAAGATAACCCTAAAAAATAAACAATGAAAACACACCAGCAAAAAAAAAGAGTTCGGCCCAGTCATATACAGTCTAAACATTTGTGCGAGTGACGCCTCATGAAAGCATCAGAGGCTACAGAACCTCTACAGAACCTTTACAGAACCTCTACAGAACCAGTCCAGCTGGACAGAACACACACACACAGCTTCCACCAATGCTCCAGAGATGAGATGGGAAATGAAGAAAGCATTCACTTCTGTACTTTGACCTCCTGGCAGAATCACAGAACTCATGCAGGTGATGAAGGAGAGACCGGGGCTAGTTGTCACAGGGGAGTATCAGTACCTATGATGCAGTTGATGATGGGATTAAATGATTTCGGAATACAGCACATTACAAGCCCTGTAAAGAACTGCAGGTGACAAGCAGGCTGGCAGCACACCAGGTCTGTTTGTCCTCTCTACCTCTCCATTTACAGTCACTTATAAATAAAAGTGGCACAGCAGAACCAGAGACACAGAGACAGAGAGCAGAACAGAAACCTGTCTGTCTGTTTATACAGTAAAATATCATTTCTAATGTTCCTAACATGTTCCTGTAGCTCAGCTGGCACAGCATTGCATTAGCAGATACAATGTATAGCCTGAATGCACTGTCAGGATTAAAGCCTCTGTCAAGTACATAAATGTATTGTATGTGTGTATGCATGTGTCTGTTATACACTAATGATATGACAACAGGACACTGGACACACTGAACTTCTGCATTTTAATCAAAACATTTATGTTGGTAAATCATATGACTCAGACAGAACTGGTGCCTTTAAAAGTTTAGTTTGCCAAAAAGAATAAAGCACATACATGTATCTGCTGAGCACAATGAAGCAGAAGGTCCACAGGTCTGAAACTCCAAGTGGTTCCACCCACTTGACTCAGACATACAGCAGATCTGTCACTCTTGACATAAACATGAACAAATATGGGATGTCAGCCACAAAACCTTCCGGTTCAGCTGGCGGTTCTGAGCGTGCCAGCTCACAGCCCTGCACGTGGACCGTTCTAACCCTCACAGATCCAAACACAGACTCTCAGTGAGCTCTGAGTCACTGAAGCAGGCTGTTTTTAATACACAAATGTAATCATCCTAACTGAGAAATAACATTTAAAACGTTAAATAATCTGACTGTTATATGATGATGTTTTCAACAGGAAAGAGAATTCATCAGTACATCTCTTCAAATCTCATGTTTTCACTAGACAACAGGGGGCTTCATTCATGAAACAGGAACAGAACCAATGGTTTGTGAAACAATTCACACAAAACCTGTCCTTTTCAGTTCAACATGCAGTTTAAAAGTATTTACAGTGTTTCTGTGTTTTCTCCATAGAGAGGCAGACTCAGGGGAGGGTCTATGGAGAGAGGGCACAGACAGTGATAAATTACACAAGGTCACAGCAAGGTCACAATAACCCTGACTGTTGAGCACCTGAAACATGAACATCAGTCTGTTCTTCACATTCCAGACAGATGAGCGTGACCGAGTGAGACAGGAGAAAGACTCTCACCCCACAGAGACAGACTTATGGAAGCCATATGGATTTTAGAAGGATGAGCTTTTAGATGAATGAACCATAACTCTGTTGTGACAGCTCAGTGCCCTGCACTCGAATCCCTTCTTTCCTCCTATAGTAATGTTTCCCACCAGAAGATCATGGAAATGTTGATTATTAATGTAGTTAAAGGTGCAGTTAGGATACATTAAATGACATTAGTGTGGTTTCTTAACTATAGCACTTGTTCAGATATTCCTACAGTAAAAGAGTGAATCAGTTATCATGTGCTGGAGCATCTTACATCAACACAAGCACCACCCAAGAGTTCCTGAGACGTTTTTAAACATAGTGATCTGGCAATGATCGAATAAACAAGACATACAGGAAACTGTCGTGATCATGAGCCCTAAAAAACATTTTGGGTGAAACAGAAGATTCCTGGCAGGGTAAAACAATCACTGCACAAGGATGTGTTAAGTTCTATATAGGAACACACCAGACGTTCAGAAAAGTTCTTCTGCTCAAGTCCAGACACTTTAACCATTACAACAGCGTTATTTACACAATGTGTGGACAACTGTGTGTTACATGTATGACGCCTTTATTCAAAGCAACTTACGGCGCATTTAGGATATACATTTCTATTAGTGTGTGTGTTCCTCGAGAATCAAACGTACAACCTTTGTGCTGCTAACACAATGCTCCAGCGGCTGAGCTCCAGCACAAACATCAGAACATTGAGGCAGTAAATTCCACAAATACTTCCTAAATCACATTATATAATCATCACGCACTACAAGACACTGAAGTAAGTAACTATAAATTCCACACTGACTACTGAGTGCATTCTAATCTAAGAAGTCAGCTGCAGCAGTCCAGAGTCTTATAGAACTGCCCATTTGAGGTGAGAAGTGAACCTGCTACCTTATAAACAGCTGCTAGCTGCTCATCTCAGTAACCACTTAAGTCTTGAATAAATTTTGTTATTTGTTGACTTATTGTTTAGTAATTTCAAGATGCTAGCAGGAAAAACAGATGGGAATGTTTTCTGAACATGGAATGTCTGATATAAACAGTCAAATGCTCAAAGGCTGCTTTTCAGAATCTGTTTGGCCACACATCTGACTCTACATTTAGATGCATGACTGAATTCAGCACGATCAAATGAAACCGGTAGTTCTCAAACATTACTGAAGACAATGATAAAGTGTTGTGAGGGCCCTGCGGTCTGATTGCACAACACGGACAGAAAGAAAGGGTCATTTTTCCAGAGCATTTTTTCACAGAAATGTCCATGATTCCTAGGCCCTTAAAAACACACACTATTATAATTGTAATAGATGCTGAGAAGGTTCATCCTAAAGGACAGAAAACTCTCAGAATCTCATCTGGCTTACTTGAAGACGTAACTGATAAATGTGTCTTCAAAAGTCTGTCTGTGTGTGGGGATTTATCGGAAACATGTGGCTAAAGGTGAACAGTTAAATCAGTAAAAAAATGATCTTATTTCACCTTAAACATGACAAGTTGTAGTAATCATCTTTAGTTACACCACTCTGATTACCACACATCAGAAATGCTGTCTGTTAGCTGAATAAATGCTGTATAGATCCAGAAGCGAAACACATCTTTGTTCTGGCAGAAGTAGTTTCCAGAAAGAGATCGAGATTACTAAAGCAGAAGCGCAATTAATTCCTTTTAATCTGCCAGATCTACTGTGGAGAAAACATCCACCTGCACGCTTGAGTCATTTAGCAAACACGTCCTTGAAGCGGATCTGAAGTGCCTCAGAGCCTTAAATACAAACCTCACTGATGGAGTTACTGTCAACCTCACCTACATCACTGCATGAACCTCAAAGAAAACAACAAACCCATTAGAATGTCATTTAAACTGTGTCAATAGACTGACATTGTTCATCTGTGTGTAAATAATGAAACACAAACAACAAACATGTTCTACAACCACATTTAACGTTGTACAGGATCCTCACATAATAATCTCTCTGAGATTATGTTTGTGCTCTATGTTTGTGCTCCTGGCTGTTTATCAGACAACAGATATCAGTTTGTGTTTAGACTGTGTGTGCATACTTCTACACTGAGGACAGACATGAGTGAAGACACATTCATATTTATAAAGCAGAACAGTCAGCAGTCAGTCTAACAGACAAGCTCATCTGGTCATGTGTCAGTTGAGTTCATCACTCTCATCATCTCTTCAGCTACAGGAAACAGATGCAATATTTGACAACTGAATGTTAACGCTGATTTTTGCCTGCTGGACAAGTAAAAATCTCGTGGACTGAAGCATTTACCTGAGACAGACAATGTGTATTAGGGCTGCACAAAACTGAAGAAAAATGTGATACAATAATGCTTTAAGGTGGTCAAACTAATTTAAATTATATTACAATATATTTAAAAATGAAAAAATCACATAACAAACATACATGTTTGACTGTGATATATCTTGCATCTATGAATGTAATATTGGGATGGGCCAGTGAATAACCATGTATTACATCCATTCAGATTACCATAGCAACCACATACTGTATCAAAATGCCAACAACCACTCAAAACACCATTGCAACAACCCAACAGCTGACCTTCATGATGCCAGCTTCTGAATGATGTGCACCACTCACATTTAACACAAGTTAATAAACATTATATTATAAACAAAAACTCAATTCATAATCATGAGGCCAAAATATTAGATATTAAAAGTAAAAAGCAACTATCAGCAGAATGGAAAAATAATCACTGGATTTACTACTGGAAAAATGAGTTCAGGTCTTTGTGTTTACAAAAGATAAGCAGCCAAGAATCTGTGTGTGTGTGTGTGTGAACAGCTGCTTTACTCTAAACACTAGAGTCACTGACTCACCTCTGTTCTGCTACTGTACTTGAACACAATCACTTTACACTGTGTTTCAGCTGTGTTACACTAACAGACATTCCATTATTAAACCAACAATATAACATCCCTGCATGACAAAAACTTCTATCTCATTTGTCTGCATAATAGCTGAGAGCAATGTGTCTCTGCTGATGATCATTTAGCAAACATGCCTCATTACCATCAGAAATGAAAGCAACTTTTAGTCAGTCACTATTAAAATGCCCAGATGAAATAATTAACATTTTCATTATCATATTTAGTATTATTTGTACACGTTTCTAAGATATTATCAGAAAAATTCCCTCATAGCCAAACGTCAAAAGTGAGCTTTGGAAAAGAGGAAAATGTCACCTTTGACCCTAACTTTCAAACTGAGCTAAAGAGTTACAATCATGAGGTCATGACCTTGAGTTTCACAGCTTTAAAACTATTTAGGTGTGTTATCTCTCTCTTTGACTGCCCAAAGCAAATGCTTTTTTAAACCAAACCGTAAAATGAAAACCTAATGTTAAAAAAGTGATTTTCCACAATTACAGCCTAGAACTCAAATGCAGCTTCTTCTCTCATTGTTCTTCAAAGGAACAGTAGACAGCAGCCTAATATACCGTGTGTTATTTTTCATTCAGTAACATGCATCTGCCAGGATAGTTTAGGTACACATGCACTGAGATCACGTCACAAATTACACACTTATTCACTATTCCCTATGTAGTGCATGCCACATACTGCACAAAATGAGGAACAGAGAGTGACTTCAGACATCAGACATGTGCAGCGTATAATCATGTGACAAGATCTTTCCAGGGATGTGAATGTACTGAAAGTTTTCTTCACAGCTGAAGGACATCCCAGCAGGTCTTTGTATGTTCCTGATAAAAAGACCACAACCACAAAAAACATGTCAATAAATATAATAACGACTTGATCCTGACAGTGCTGATGCACCACAAAGCTTAATATGAGATTTGTTCACGGGACATTGTTTCCTTAATGTAATGAGACCCTGTGGCAGAAGATAATGTGAATATTAAAGCCAAGAGCGGAGTCATAAGTCACATTTAAATTTACATTTAAGAAAGTCAAATCTTAAATCCAGTTTCTCTTTTTTATATAAAAATAAACATGCAGTAGAGGGGCTATGAGGCCAAACTGAACCTTAAGGTTGAACTTTTACAACAACAAAAAACTGTTTTAAAAGAAAGACTGCAGTATTTCCAGGTCACGAGTACTAGAACTACTCCTACAGACACACCAAATCTCAAATTCATCTTCATTTTGAATTGATTCATGCATTAGGAGATGATGCCAGCCGACTAACTTGTGCCAGACAATTTGGTGTGGAACATCACTAGCAAAATACACCAAAACCATCCAAAACATGCCTACACATCCATGACAACAGCCTGGTCACGTTCTGATGTTCAGTATACATCTGCAGTACCTGGAACAGAATCCAGAAGATTACTCAGTGTTTCTTTCAGTGAGAAGATCCCTCCGTTCCCTCATCATTACTGTTACGGAAGTAAAGACCAACCCTGCGAGCAGCCTCAAGTCAATAACTCAAGTCAAGATGAGTTAAGCTCAATGACTATCAAACCACCCACTCAACTTCTGAAGTCACATTCAGATCCACATCTGCTGCTTTGAGAGATGCAGAGAGATGAGATGCAGGGAACACATCTTTATTTTAGGTTGAGCATGAAGCATTGTTCCACTCATTAGTAGGTTTTACTTTTCTAGAACGTTGAGTGTCTGTGTCATTTTTATGGATAGGGATGTTCTGGGTGAAGTATATCTGAAGTTCCCTCAACAGAACCTTTGACATGCTCTTGATTACCACAGAGAATCAGGCTGAAGAAATGAAGAGTACAGTAAAGCTTACAGTGGAAAAATGAAAGGCCCAGACTTTTGTTTTTTAAAATGTTGTAAGTTTATTTGGTAAAAAGTTGGATTTCTAAGAAATCATCTTTTTAAAATGGAACTTCTTTTCTAGTCTTTCTGTGTTGATAACAGTAATTTCCATACATTATGTACAGTGTGTTCTAGACCTGCATGTGATATAACTAAGTCAATCTGGATAAAATACACATTTTAAATGTCAGGTAAGTTACAGCATGACATGCTATAAACATTGGAACATTTGGTACATTTAACCGTTCCTGGCTTTTGTGAATAAAAATAAATGGAAATGATCAACAAACATCTTTCTCTCTGTCTCACTTCTTCTGTCCCTGAAGATAAATGACTCCAAACAGAAGCAACACAAGAGAAACCATGCAGATGAACACCATGACAGAAGCCATTTGGATGACAAGACAGACAAACTGAGCATACAAACACAAGATCCAGCTGGTGTCATCTGCTCGGGTCCAGGATCCTGTCAGACCAAACTAACAGACCAACATAGCTACACTACCCTCAAACTGTCGTTTTAGGAATCCAGAAACATGTAACATTTTAATCTGAGTTTTAATATGACTTTATCATTATCAAGCATTAACTGCTAAATGCTTCAGACCTACTTTGATTATCTAGTAAATATTACAGACTTAAAGACGAGACTTTTGTGGGCCAATAAGCAGCGATGTGGAAAACCCTAGCAACCTCATAGCAACACACCATGGCATTATGGAGGGGTTTTTGCACAGGAAAACACCACTCACATTTTGTAAGAAATGTGAAAATGTAGTTTCACATATTTTTGCAGATATTATCAAAACTAAAGCAGAGCACATAAAACACAATGTAATTTGTATGACACTTCTTCTGCTAATATTTCATGACATCTAAGATATGAGCTCATTTATATGAGTACTCTTAAATAAACTGCCTGCAGCCCACGACACATCCTGAGAGATTTCAGCTTAAAAAACACAGAGATATTCACTCAGAACTCTCAGAGGTGTTTATCATGATGTGTTGAAAACATCTGCACACATTTTTATCACTTCTGTACATGAGGAAATGACATGAGGAAATTACATGAGGAAATTACATGAGGAAATGACATGATGAAATTACATGAGGAAATGACATGAGGAAAACAGGGCTGTTAACTTACAGATTAGTGAGTTGTCTCTATAAATGAATCTCATTGGTTCCTGTCGTCCATTCAGAAAGTGACTGAACCTTGAGCCATTTTAACCAGCAGCAGCAGCAGCAAAGAATCCAGAATCTGCTACAGAGCGGTTCAGTGTCACACTGATACAGATACTGGACAAGTGTGTGATCAATATGAATACACAGAAATCAGCCAATGGAAATAGGTCAGAGAGTCAACACTGGAGGACAGGATGTCCAGTACTTACTGTGGTGACAGTTACAACAAGCACTTTTAAATATTCATGGATCAGTTCTTTACCAAATGTGAGTTCTCTAAAAAGCACCTTTTTAGCTTTTTTCCCAGCTAACAGGGAATGTGTGGCTAGCATCCTCTAAAGGTTCCCTCCAAGTTATCAAAAAATGTTGCAGTAATGTTAGTAGAACTTTGCTCTTTTATATATAAAAACATTATTCTTAAGCTGTTGTCAATGTCTAAAAAACTGAACATTTTAAACATTTCTAAAACATTCAAAATGACATTTTTAACATTCTAAGGTTAAACATTTTAACCTTAGAAATTTCATAGCATCCACACACAACACCCTAACCTAACAACAGCATAGAAACCACACACAACACACTAACCTAACAACAGCATAGCAACCACACAAATCAACCAACACCCATTTGTTGTTAATGGAAATGTTAGGGAAACATTCTTACAACTTTAAATTGTTAGCAGGGTTTCTGTCTCTAGGTGCTTTTTTTCATCTGTCAGTGTATAGTTCACAGAGGGGGAGTAAGTAGGTCATAAATTCTGGAAGAACAGAGAAAGACGGAGCCTCTAGGAAACAAAAACGTCACTTACTAATTTACAGCCCAAAAAAAACACAAAAGTCCAGGATTTGAGTAAAGATGCCCTTCTCTGCCAAACCCTTCCCGATTCATTCATTTAACTGCTTCATGGCTTCGGATGAAAGAAAACTATCACACTGTGCTGGAAAATGGTGCAGAGTCATCAGTTATTCTGTGGTGTGGCAAAACGTCTCGTGGGCATCGCTGACTTGCTCTGCACATGTTTAATATGACTCTGGGGCCTCATCCGTCTGTAAGAATCATTTCAGTAAGTGAAGCAGTAAGTACAGACTCATATAATGTAAATGGATGTATATTAAAGAGTCATTTAGCCCAAAATGAACATTCTTTCATCATTTACGCATATACTTCTATATCATATGACTTTCCTCCACAGAACACAAATGAGATTTTGCTGAATGTTTATGGTGCTCTCAACAATGAAAGCAGATAATGATCACAATACAGTCTTCTGTAACCATATGATAATAGTGAGAAACAGACCAAAATATGTTATTAACTGAAAATACACCTGTTTGCTCTGTATATTACCATTTGTATGACACAATCGTCATGTGACATTCAGGAACCAATGGCAACAGACCATGTTAAACCTGGCAGGCTAAGTTTAGGCGGACACGTCACAAACACACAGTGATTCATACAGATAAGAAACTCTTAACTGATGTTTGCCCGTCTACAGCATGCATTGAATTGTCACCAAGACGAAAAGCATGGTAACCTCTCTCACATCATCCTTTTCCTAGATGAGGATGATGGGAGAGGAACAAACTGTTTCCTGTCTCTCTTCTAAAATTAACTGAACACAACAACGCACAGACAGTGACAAACATCACAAAAGTAAATGACAATCATTTCAGACACTAAACATATGACAGACGTGTCAGAATGAAACAATCATGTTTCACACAAGACACGTTTCTGATCAACATGCTTTAATGGTTCATTTGGTCTGATTTTTAGGCTAAATCATTCCTGTGAATGAGTCCGTGTCCTCTGATGTAAGGGCTGTTTCTGCAGTCATATGAACAGGTTACAGTGACAGAGTTTAATCTTGTATGCTGCATGCTGATCTCTGTATGCAATATTTCATCACATTTTGCAGGACTGGCATTTATGAAGCAACGTAAAATACTGGTGTGATTTACTCACTAGATTAAATAGCTCAGCCCTGCTAACAAACATTCACGTTTATCTCTTCTAAGCTTATAATCACGATTACATTTATGTTCATAAATATTTAAAGGAATTTATACTGACATTATTTCAAAACAGTGTTATATCTCCTCGCCTGTTTGCATTTTCTTTCTTTTTTCCTGCACCCACATAAATTCCTGTGGGAAGAACGAAGTGTTTTATTCTTTTCTAAATAAAAGTTTAAAAAGAGCCCACACTTCCTCAGCAGAGTCATATATTCCTGTTTCCAGAAGAGAAAATAATCCAGGACACTCGTCATACCATCATACAGACTCAATGTGAGCACAGCAGAGTTTCTGAAAACAACTAACCATCATCATCTGATGTTCATCTGATGTTCATCTGATGTTCTGTTGGTATTTATGTTTGTAGGAACTTTGATTCATATTTCAGTTAAAACTACTTCATTCACTGCAAATGATATAAAAATCAACAAATGCTGTGTAAACAAGATAAAAATTATTTACACCTCAAAAATAAAAAAACACTTTTCTAGCTGCTAGGTTTGTAAAGAGTGATAAGAAACTGACCAGAAATTGTAGTATTAAGTGTGGTGTAAAAATAACTTCTAAGGATTATATATAGAATATGTATTTTACAAGCCCTTGTTGATTCAGAGGTGAACACGGACGCGTTCATGTGCAGGCCACATGCTCACATGCTCACATGCTCACATTAAAAGCATTTTCTGAAATCTTTTCCTCAGCAGCATCTACCAGCCATTACACAACTTGTAACTAAAGTTTACACGTGAAAAATGACCTCACACACACTCATCACACTGTACCCAAAACACTAACAGTGCAGAGCAGTGGGTGCTGAGGGGGCAGCCCTGATTCTCTGTGTCCTGCATCTTTAATTGTTTATTGAGTACAGCCCAGGGCGTGAGTGTGACCCAGCTCTGTACTGTAGACTGCAGAGGAGGAGGTGAGAAACACCCAGTCCCACTGATCCAAAAACTGCCACTTCCATGTGTCTATGATGCATGTTTGCGTGTGTGTGTGTGTGTGCATGAGAGAGAGATTTCCCTTCAATCCAGTATCGACCAGCATTAAAAGCATGTTCAGCGACCTTTATTTAGAATTTGACCAACTCATACTTTCTGTTTATACATGTAATTGAAGATCATGACTTTCCTCTCTGTAGTCGTACAAAATTAAATCCTAAAGTGATGATGTCACATAAACTGCCTGTTCCCCACTAAACACTTCCTTCACTAGTCTCTCAAACCACACAAACTGCCTGTTCCCCACTAAACACTTCCTACACTAGTCTCTCAAACCACACAAACTGCCTGTTTCTCACTAAACACTTCCTACACTAGTCTCTCAAACCACACAAACTGCCTGTTCCCCACTAAACACTTCCTACACTAGTCTCTCAAACCACACAAACTGCCTGTTCCTCACTAAACACTTCCTTCACTAGTCTCTCAAACCACATAAACTGCCTGTTCCTCACTAAACACTTCCTTCACTAGTCTCTCAAACCACATAAACTGCCTGTTCCCCACTAAACACTTCCTTCACTAGTCTTTCAAACCACACAAACTGCCTGTTCCCCACTAAACACTTCCTACACTAGTCTCTCAAACCACACAAACTGCCTGTTCCTCACTAAACACTTCCTTCACTAGTCTCTCAAACCACATAAACTGCCAGTTTCTCACTAAACACTTCCTTCACTAGTCTCTCAAACCACATAAACTGCCTGTTCCTCACTAAACACTTCCTTCACTAGTCTCTCAAACCACATAAACTGCCTGTTCCCCACTAAACACTTCCTTCACTAGTCTTTCAAACCACACAAACTGCCTGTTCCCCACTAAACACTTCCTACACTAGTCTCTCAAACCACACAAACTGCCTGTTCCTCACTAAACACTTCCTTCACTAGTCTCTCAAACCACATAAACTGCCAGTTTCTCACTAAACACTTCCTTCACTAGTCTCTCAAACCACATAAACTGCCAGTTCCTCATTAAACACTTCCTTCACTAGTCTCTCAAACCACATAAACTGCCAGTTTCTCACTAAACACTTCCTTCACTAGTCTCTCAAACCACATAAACTGCCTGTTCCTCACTAAACACTTCCTTCACTAGTCTCTCAAACCACATAAACTGCCTGTTACCCACTAAACACTTCCTACACTAGTCTCTCAAACCACACAAACTGCCTGTTACCCACTAAACACTTCCTTTACAAGTCTCACAAACCACACAAACTGCCTGTTACCCACTAAACACTTCCTTTACTAGTCTCTCAAACCACACAAACTGCCTGTTACCCACTAAACACTTCCTTTACTAGTCTCTCAAACCACACAGACTGCCTGTTACCCACTAAACACTTCACACTCCAGTGAATTTTTCTAGGATAAGATTAGCAAATCTGGGCTATTGGAGAACACAAGCTGTTTTAATTTACAATGTCTTCTCCACAATCCACACACAAACATGATGCAGTCATCCTGACGCAGCCCCTAATCTGTAAACCCTCAAAGGGATTGTGGACAACGTAACATTTGACTGCCAAAACAAACTCTCTGCATGGAAGAGCAATAATGAGTTAATCAGAAGGTCAGGAAGAACCAGCCAGAAGACTACTGAAGCCACACACATCATATTAATGTCCTGTATGAGCTCTGGGCTGTAACCAGTCTCAGCTCTGTCTTTAGGAGCATGCTAGCAGATGATAACAGATAATAACAGGCTCTCCTCCTCAGGTTCATAAGGTCATGTAGTTTCACTCACTCTGATTACAGCGCAGAAGAACACATATATTCAACACGTGATTCTGATACAATCCAAAGATCTGATGATGTTAAGAGCCTCTCAATGATTACAGCTCTGATCTTTATACAGTATGAAGAATACAGTATGAACACACTTTACAGCGTAAAGTATAGTGTACAGTATACTGTATATGAATTCACATGAATGAAAGCAAGAAGGAAGAAATCTGATCTTCTGTACAGAGAAATTCTCATAGTTAACATTACTGATTTGTTTCTCTTAAAATAGTGATCTGTCAGCAGAGCAGAGTCTGAGGTATTTCTTATTTGACCTCACAACGATTCTTTGTATACACATTTTTCACAATCCTAAAACTTTCTGTTTATTTCCAGACTGAAATTAAGTCTCGGGCCTCTGGATCGCTCTAAAAACTAGACTATACACTAACCATCAATGAGCACACAGTGAGCTAAAAAGAGACAGACACTGCCTCCATCTGAACATGTACATGCTTGTGTAATTATTACAGAATGAAGGATTTATCAGATTTTGTACATTTGTATGTTTAATATTTGTACAGTAGATTCAGCAGATCTGAGCATGTGTTAACTGCTGGGTCACATGGGAAATTGTGCAGTCTTGTTCAATTAAATCATTATGGGAAATACACAAGCTGACTGATGTCAATGTTTATGTCCTATAAGCCTAATGGAAGATTTCTGGTTGGACTGGAAACATGTTCATTCTGTCTGTATATCAAAACAAAAAGAGCTTTACATGAATCAACCTGCATTAATGAGCTGCAGCTCCTTCAGCCAAACTTTCAGCCAAACTTAGTTTTTAATTTGTTACGACTCCTGAATCATGGTTTAATATTCAGTTTACAGACGAAACTCAATGTTCCTTCATTAAAAAGTACCAGGAAAGATCTCATAACATCATCAGGTGCTTTTTCCACCCATATATCTCTCTGGCTTTACAAGTGTACAGCAGTCAGATGTGTTTGCACATCTTGCTGGGGAAGTTTCCTTCCAGAAGCAGACACAGGTACACAGGAATGCTGTGTTTCCACATGCTGACTGTCTTATATCTCAGAACAGCTGAGAACTGTTCTTGATCCTTATAGTTGATTCTGTCACCACATTCATCTGCAAACGTCCACCTGAGATCATGAAATCACACATTGTTTTATTGCTTTCACTTGTTTAAATCCCAAACCACAAGCATGACCGACAAAAACACTACTAATTATATCATGAAAAAGCTATTTCTTTAAATGACACAGAAAATGTAACCAAAAATATTAGAGAGTAGCACAGTGGAACCAAACAGTGATTGCAAGACACAGAATGGCAAAACAGCCCAGTGCAACACGATACCCATGAGACGCACACTTTGTCTTCTGGGACCAATACCTGTTCACATCACATTTTACAACTGAGTTCACCCTCGAAACAATAAAAAAATTAATTGAATCAGCATTCAATCTTTAGAGTGTACTGAACAATTAACGAATGAGGTGACGTCTTCCTTTTGGACACTGAGGTGCTATAAAAAATAATAATAATAATTCACACAAACAGAGGGATGTCATGAATCATCTGTGAATTCTGATACAGACTCTCTCCACTCACAGCAGTTTGAGTGCTACCGCAGTTTTGAGTGCAGCTGAGGCTACTAAACTAAACTATACAAACTCATTAAAAAACTCATAAACTGCCCACAACGTGCATACTGCAAAACTAATGACACACTTTAAAGATTAAGGTTCCCAAAGGGTTCTTTATTGAGCTGTACAGTTCCATAAAGAACCTTTAACATCCACAGAACCTTTACACAATACACAACTGGTTGATTGTTGTGGCAAGAAATTCTATAATAGAATATAGACAGGTAAGAAAGAAATTGTTCTTTTAAGAACCTTTGCCTGAAAGACTCTTTAGAGAACCAAAAGTTCTTCTGTGGCATCATTGCACATAATTCAGTTCATTAACTGTTCACATACTGTATACTTATTGTATTTGCTCTTTCATAGCTGAATGCAGTTCTCATTCAAGTTTCATTTACATTTAAGCATTTGGCAGACGCTTTTATCCAAAGCGACTTACATTGCATTATACTACACGTTGTTTCTAAGTATGTGCAATCCCTGAGATCGAACCCATGACCTTGGCGTTGTTAACGCCATGCTCTAACCACTGAGCTACAGGAAAGCTGTAGCTCAGTGGTTAGAGCAAGTGAATCTATCAATAAAAACATACCCAAATGACAGTCTACATTAGATAAGAATGTAAGACTGTACTACATTAATCTATTATGAATCATGAACTAACAACAAATCACTGTTTCTTAATAATCTAGATAAACGTTTTATCAGAAATGTACTATTGTTCTATATTATTATAAATATGCAACTGCTATACAATTATAACTTTAAATGTAAAAAACCTATACGTAAAAATTATAATTAACCAAGATGCATAAATACTCATTTGACTGAATTAACCAGCTGTTAATAAACTAAATTTACCAAACACAAAAACGCAACCCATCAAAAACACAAACCATCAAATCATTTAAAACCAAAGAATTGTGAGTAGCTCCTGTCTGTTAAACTGCAGCTGAATTACTGAACATCTGGGCTGTAACAGCTCCACCTGCACGCATCACACACAACCAACCCTACAAACATAAACAACAGTATTTGACGTAAATGGAGGCACACAGTGTTTTCATAGGGGTGGAAAAATGACCTCACAAAGGCCACAAAGTTACCCCTGAAACATTGGTTTCTAATACAAATTGTGTGCTGTGTGTGTTGTCTGAAGCAAATTGATCAAGTTAATGCAGAAAGAAAATATGCAGGAAAAAATAAAACCCTTCATAAACCGCAGGAAGCAAAGCTGGTGCACTTGAGCTGTAATATTATTTATGTGTTATATTACAGTATTTTATATAACACAAACTAATCCTGGTCTTAAACTTCCTCCAGCAGGTGATGTCCCTGCTCACCTTCACAGACTGTCTTAAACCTCCTCCAGCAGGTGATGTCCCTGCTCACCTTCACAGACTGTCTTAAACTTCCTCCAGCAGGTGATGTCCCTGCTCACCTTCACAGACTGTCTTAAACTTCCTCCAGCAGGTGATGTCCCTGCTCACCTGTCAGGAGGATGAAAGATTCTCTGACTGAGAGAGATTTTCTCAGTCACACAGAAACTTTGCAGGTATATTGTTCTCCTACAAGACTCGTATTTAAACAGAATTATTATAAATGAATTATTCTAGAAATAATCCCCTGAAGACGACTTGAGTGCTTTTCTCCGCTCTTAACATTTGAAAAGAGCAATATAGACAGACTGAAGTACAAAAACATGAGGCAGACGCAGTAATTCAATGCAGTCCACATCTGTAGTTGAATATAAATGGATGCTGCATACAGAAATAGTTTCCTTGGGGTTTTTTTGCAAGCCAAAAGGAAAGTAACTGATTAAATCTTCATATATATATTTTTTGCTCTCTATTCTGCTAGGCTAGTCATTCATGCATTAATGTTCTTTAATGTTTCCAGTAAGTATATATATATATATATATATATATCATTAATGCCTAACAGTGAGAGAATTATATAATACACTCTACAATAACTGTCTCACGAGCAATGTGACATCACTCAGCACTGCTCATAGAATCAGCAGACACACAGTTGATTCTTCACACTGAGCTTAACGCTGGGTTATCTAACCCTAACCCTGCTTTTACCAAGTAACGATTCACACTTGTCATTTGGAAAGAGCTTTTGAACCAGAGGCTTGTGCATCAATTCTGCAAATCAACATGCAGTTATTGAAACATCACGTGTCTGTTGTGAGGTAAATTTGTCACCTCATTAATGTGTAATCAGGAACACCAATCACCCAATCAATGACACTGATCTCATAAATATGTAAATCAGAACATTTACCCAGGGTTTGCAAGCCTGCATGCACAGGATTAATAACTAACAAAGGGTTCATTACAAACAGATTATAAAACACATTCTTGCGTGTTCTGATGAGTACAGCATAACTGTGCTGATGAGTACAGCATAACTGTGCTGATGAGTACAGCATAACTGTGCTGATGAGTACAGCATAACTGTGCTGATGAGTACAGCATAACTGTGCTGATAAGTACAGCATAACTGTGCTGATAAGTACAGCATAACTGTGCTGATAAGTACAGCATAACTGTGCTGATAAGTACAGCATAATTGTGCTGATAAGTACAGCATAACTGTGCTGATAAGTACAGCAAAACTGTGCTGATAAAGACAGCATAACTGTGCTGATTAATGGTTGAGTGGGCAGAGGGTGTGGATCTGGGTGTGGGCAGAGACACACAGTTTTCTGTGTGCTGTGCTGCCACAGGGCCAGTGTGGACACACTACATGTGTTCTGCCGTAAGACCAAATCAATGAAAAATAATGAAGGCTAAAAATCAGGGATGTTTATTGATTTTGTACCACACCAGCAGTCTGGAGGCAATGACAATGACCAGCACTGTGGAATGAAGGAGTATGAACTCATTTATAAGGGAAAAATCCACATCCACAACACCAAACACACACACAGTTTCCTCCAAAACTAAAGCTGTTATAAATTATATTATACAATAAATCCATCCTGGATGGTGATGAATACAGAGATCAGGAATAAATGACATCATACAGTAACAGGCGAGGATGTCAGACAGCTGCTCACCAGCTACTGTGTGTTTTTAACGTGAAGCACTTACGGAAACCAACTGTTAAACTGTGTTTCCATGTCAGGGACTATATGAATTTATCTAATAAGATAATATTTCAATGAAATGTGTTTTTAATAGGGGTTTTAAAACTGGTCATGGGACACAAACATGACTGTACTCACAATAGTCTTCACTCTCCCCAGCATAAACATGCAGTACATAACACACAAATATTGTGTTTTATTGACAGCACTGAATTAAAAACATATAAATTACATTTTTCTCACCTAATCTGGCATCCTGGATTTCTATATTCTTTGAGATTAGTGCAATGCATTATGGGATTGTCTTCTGTGTAGAGGATGTGAAGCTGATGACATTCTGTGAAAACATCACTGTTAGTCTGATATCAGTAATATACAAACAGTTCTACAAACAAACAAATGAAATTATTTCCCACAAAATCCCCCCAAAACGGACTTTGTGTGTGATACAAAAGGAAACAGAGCGAATCGGTCTTCTCATCACAGTGTGTGTATCTGCATGAGTGTGTGTTTGAGATGGAGATTGTGGAACTGTGCTGTGATCAGGTATTCCATTAATAAAGTCCTGACTCCTGACTCCAATCTCACCCTGAGCGCCGCCGGTCGGAAGACAGACTGAGCGTGTGAGGACTGCTGATGGACCAGGAACTACCACCTCCATAAGTGAAGCAAAACCTCCCAAACTTTTCTTGGACACCTTCAATTGCAGCACAAACAACAGAGGCTCTTTCAGAGCTCAAACATGCTTGTTTTTATTATTGTCACAGTTTACACTTCCTGCTCTTTTCATTTCACAGCAGATGTCACAGCAGAGTCTCTGATGTCACATTATGGATCACTGGAAATGAAGTTTAATGTGACAGATCACTGGTCACGCCACATACATTCTCTCTCTAAAATTTCCCTCTCTGATCTTTGGGTTACTCCTAAATAAATAAAAGTCTTTACTAACTTAACATGTCAGTGGTGTGACAGTAGTTAAGCTACTTTTTTTAACAAGTATGAATAATGCACTGTTTTTTGTGGCCCTGCATTGTTACATGCAGCTTGTGTAAAATAAATGTATAATGTGATTTTACTTTCACAGGAACGGATTATGACATACTGCTCAAATCTGGGAGAAAAGCTGAGTGAACACAGATACACACACATAACCAAAATAACAAATGAGTAAATGCACCACTTAACATATTTATTGATGTGTGTCAGAATTTAATTACACAGGGAAACCTGTTTCTTCACTGTGCATATGACAATAAACACTTTGAATCTTGAATCTACTCACAGCTAGCAGGTGTGATGGGGTCACATGTTCTTTTGGAAGCTGTATGAGAAACTTTGATCTTCAAAAATCAAGTGAAGAACATCTGCAGTGTCCACTGCCAAACCCTCAAAACAAACATGTCACATCGGAGTTAACAACACACCTGCCAAATGTCTGGCTGCAAGCACTGAGTTATAGTAACATTATATTAAGAGGGCAAAATCATGTCTTCCAACAATGAAACATAAAATATACTGACAGCTTTATGATGAAACTAATAAATAAACTATTTTAAGGGCGTTTTGTGAGGGCGCCCCATTAAATGAATGAATAATCATTACCTGCCAGCAGGGGGCAGCAGTTAGCACGTCATCAGAAAGCTCAACAGCTGTTTGTTTATGGTAGTTCAAATACCAAATCACAGTAAACAGAAGTCAACCTCTCTGACCAGACCTTAACTAGTCAGTTTAAATCAACAGCTTGAATGAAGAATCTACTATCATCCACTCACCCATTTCACTAAACCATACATCCAAATCTGTGCTTGTCTTCTTGTCTGTGAAAAACAGATGTAGTAGTTTAGCTCTTTCTTCATGCAGCTGAAGTTAAAATGTCATGAAGAAACACCATCATCTGGTCCATATGACTTGTGCAGCATATTCCAGTCTCCAAGAGTCACAAGACGACCATCATCCTCTCATAGATCTTAAATCTCATTATCTGAACTCTTCTAACAGCTCATCCTAATCATCTCAACAGTTTCTCCTAGACAGCAATGACATCAGATATCAGTCATTCTAATAAGAAACAGACTGTATCATAGGTGGAGTGCCCCCCCAGACCAGAGCCAATTGATTTTGTCAGATATGAATAAAAAAATATTTTTCACATCGTCTCATTTTATTTGTATTATCTAATTATTTAAATGAGTAAATTATGGCTAAATTAATTTTAATTAATGTTTTTAAAAAAAAAATAATAATTCAGAGTTCGTGGTCTCCGCCTATGAACTGTATAATCCACGTCATCATTTTACATGTGATCATATCTCTTCATGTATCAGAGAAACTTCTCACAAAACACTTCAACAACCTCTAGCTCACTGTATGTCTGTATGGTTTTAAACTCTTTTAAATATTCTATCAGGCACAGATCAGCTTCAAGTACTAATAAAGTCCATGTGTATAAAATATCATGTTTGGATACTTTAAACTTGTGGTCAAGTGGAACTTTTTCATCTAAATCAGCTGCTGCTGTTATCAAGGTTATGATCTCCTATTAGTCAATAAAGTCACCTTTCTTTTAACAGTGTAACAAATTAAAACTCTTTTCTCAGTCCATTATACGTGACACGGCTGATATTACTGTCACATCTGTCAAGCATGAAAAACAACAATGAATAAACATTTGATCAGACCTTACTCGTACTGAAAAGTCAACAGTCAAGAAAATCTGTGCATCACTGGTGTTTTTCATGTGTATCTGCATGCACACAGTACATACTGTACGTACCCTCTGCTGATAATACTTTGAGTAGTATGCTAATACACACTCATTTGAAAACGTGTGAGAAGAGAAAGGTGTGTAGTATTTTCCTCCTATTCAGCAAATGACAGAAATTAAATTGTCAATGAACTCCTCAACCTTACGGTTCCTCGCAGTTCGTCTCAGTCAGTGCAAACGCTGCTTCTCTCTCCTCTCTTCTGTTCTCTCCTCACATCAGCGTGATTCTCTGCATCTTAATTGAAGCCCAGCAAATGACATGAAGTCAGAATCACTCAGAGCTTTGGCAGAGCTGCTTGCTGTTTCATCCTTCTGAATAAAACATACTTTGCCCATCACTGTCACAGTTCCAAACCTCAGCCAGTGACACCCTGCCAGCTGCTAACCTGGGCCAAAAGTAGCCCTACACCTTCCTCTCTCCTCCACATCTGTGCACCTCAGACCAAACTCCCCATCTTCATTCTGTGGTAGAGAAACATCACCAGACGGCACAGATTATATCTGATACAGTCAGACATTTGAATTATAATTCATACATCAATGAACATGGCCAGAATAAAAGTCTCAGGCCAAACACGATTTTAATAGGAGCATCTAAAATGTGTCTGGCCATTAGCTGGAGCAGCATGGAGAATAAGTTTTTAAGGTTCACAATTTACAATATAATATCACTGCTGTCAGATTGTACTGCTGATTTGAAATATGTTAGTGAAATTATGCAGTTTTGGAGATTTCAGTCTTTCCCACTCTGAAGGAACTAACTTGACTTAAAAATAACTTTGATCAATTCTGATCAACCCAACAAAACTGGCTGCTATTAAAATATATTAAAAACATATTTCTGATACTGGCTATCATCCGAGTTTTAACACTTTTATATTTTAAACTGGTACAAATACATTTTGGTCCCGAAAAATGAAAAAGAAAAAAAAATGAAACATTTTTGAATGAGTAGAGAATATTTTCAGAAAGAGTGAGTTTTTACTCTGCTCATGTGCTCATCCTAATGCCGTTTGGTTCAGCTGGTTCATGCTTCATAAACACATGAAGTATGTGACGGGAATCCGGATATGACGCTATAAATCATTTCCGCTCCGGATCGCGGCTGTTTTCATCACTCCCGTAATTCCGCGCGACAAACCGATCCTTCGCGTTTATAGTCAATTCACCGCAGCGGCAGAAATCGCGCCGCGTCAATCGAACAATTTACCTTGAAATCGTGACGCGCGGCATCTATAGAAACCGCAATAACGCGCGTTACACGCGGCGCTCGTAACAGTAGCAGCAGCGCACAAGACCACAAGACTCCATGATCATCACTACCTGTCACATTTATAACCTGCATTTCTATAGCCCTCTGATATACAGCTGTTATTCATATACTGACATATTCTTCATGTGTACTGTTATACTGGGAGTCTAAAACTGGATTGTGCGAAACAACATGTCGGCATAAGTTCACAGAAGTATTGAAAGTAATGTGACATTTATTAAAGTCGTCTTTGTTTGATGTTGTGTTCTGTTGTTTGCATCATCAAATATCTCTGTTCTCTGCTGTCAGACAGCACACTGGCCCTTCTCTGTGTATATTTCCCTTCTTCATTTATTAGTGAGATGTGACCAAACATACATCATGGTGATTGATCTCTGAGGAACATTTCAACCCCTCAAGCAGAGAACCATACGCGAGTGTACAGTAAATGCTTGTTTTACCTCAGGCATCACGTGTGAGCAGTGAGGGCTCGTGTCTGCTCTGACTTCACTGGCCCTTTCATCCTTTTCTTTTAATGCCAGTCTTTTTGTTTTGTACTTGTTAAAGTGTGTTTTTCCTTCTGGGTATAAGTGATGTCTTTGTTGTGTATTTTCTCCAGCTGTTCCTCTGAGTGGAGCACCTCTGCTGTTATGAGGACAGGAGATGATACAGTTCTGTAGACTGTGTTATGAGTGTCAGATGCTGGTGTACAATGACACACCCTGGAAACTGAGCAGTAATTCATTCCTGCTGACGGCTGCCAAGACCAAACGTTGTGTGATATTAAAACTACATAACCTGATTATAATAAATAAGAATAGCTCCGATTATTTCAATAAACACTAATTCAAGTCAGAAGAGACTGGTTTGACTGAAGTTTCCACAATAACAGTGTGTTTAAGCAGTGAAGAGGACAATGGTGTTGATGTTACTAGTGTATAAGTGTCTGTAGTTTTTGTCTGTGATTTTATTGGACACATTTGGGCAACATCACAACAAATTGTATAGCTAGAAGCTTTTGTGCTTGTGTACACATGTTTTCAGATATGTTATTAGAGCAATTTCATCCTGCCCTCTTCCTGAAGTTTTCCATGAAGGTACTGTAAGGAGAGAGAAAAACAAGAAGAAATATGGATTATAAAACCACACCTGATAAACTGACGAATTACTAATGACTTCATTCCCAGACAGAGAGAGCAGAGACAGAGAGAGTGAGTGAGAGACAGAGAAAGAGTGTGTGTGTGTGTGTGAGAGAGAGAGAGAGAGACAGAGACAGAGAAAGAGAAAGTGAGTGAGAAAGAGTGTGTGTGTGTGTGTGTGTGTGTGAGAGACAGAGAAAGAGTGTGTGTGTGTGTGTGAGAGAGAGAGAGACAGAGAAAGAGA